>JAPYZR010000199.1:0-70007 GCA_030522945.1 Trichopria nigra | reverse complement strand
ACTTCGAAAAAGATGAAACAAATACTGATGCACTTATACATAATTTGTTATGTTCCTGTCCTATATATATATATCTAATATTTTTGGTTTTGCAAAATTGTTATTGGGAAAACTGAAGTCGCACTGGGAACTGGGTATACTGTTTTATGTATTATGTAAAGTTAAATTAATTATGTAGTTGGGCAGCGGGAATGCGGGAATTAATATGATTTATAGAATTCAGCGTGGACTAACCTATATTCGAGAAAATATAGTACTTAAGAATCCAGAAAAATATCTAGATTCATTCTAGAATCTTTCTAGGTTATATTAAATCTTCCAGGTAGTAATCCTGGCGAGACCTCGAATTTGTCCAGATTCGATATAAGGATCCAGTCCTGGGAAGGCGTCCCCAAACCGAGTCGGAATCTACACGGATTTGCCTTCCCGGATCTCAGAAAACATATCTAAAAACATTAGATTTAATGTATCATGTCAATATTATGTAAACATATATTTAAAGTTATTTAACAGTCTAGCATATGACGTATGTAATTTTTGGGTGTCTTCTATTTTATTGATTCCATTCGATTGGAGATGAATGTGTGACATTTCGGAGAGAATTCCTTTGTTCCAAATTTGTTCTTCGTCCAGAATTTTAACATCCTTCCATTTGAATTCATGGCCCGTTTTTTGCAGTTATGACATTATTTCTTTGAGAATCCTATTTTTTATTATTTTTATGTTCGTTGACAATTTTCTTTTTGTTTCTCCAACATATGTAGCCTGACAATTATTACGAGAAAATTTGTATACCACATTATTTTTGTCTAGTTTTGTTGTCGTGTCTTTTCCTCTTTTTGCAACGTCATTTAAGTTGTTTTTTATTTTAGGTAAATGATAACCATGTGTTAAATCATTTACTTGACCTTTGACTCGTAAAGATCGTTAAAATCTTATAACATAATAATTAAAAATATATTTTGCCGAAAAAAGTTTATAATCAATTGTGTACAATGGACGTACGATGGACGTAAATCAACAATAAATTTCGGAAAATTTCAACAAACAATAAAAGAAGAAAACTACAAAAAATCAGCAACAGAAATACGTGAGAAAACTTTATTTTGATATTTGGGACAAAAAAGCGCACTCAATCTTTAATTTATTCGAATATTAAATCGAAACCACCTGACGCCTTGAAATTTTAATATTTAATATCGATTCTTAATTAACGACGAATCATTCATTGCTTTGATAGCTTTATTTTTAGTTCAAACATAACTTTCAATATCTTGTCGTTTTGTTTGATTCCTGCATGAATTTTAGATAGCTAGAAAGCGGAGCATTTCAGCGTTTACATTAAAAATTCAAACAGAAATAGGTTGGTATTATCTACTAAAAGCACAATTACGCTTTATCGTAACAAAGTAAAAATCGTCTCGTGGATGTTTCATTCTGAACTATCCCTCTGTCAGCATCAACTACCCGGGCGCTGTTCATGGAAGACGATCGGAACTAAATCTGGCCTTAAAAGCAGGAGAACAAATTCAATTCAAATGCTGGTTGTAGTTTTAGATACGTTTTAAATATTTAATAAAGGTAATCCAATAAATACAGTCATTTTTAGAAACAGTTTGTTGCAGTTTTTGATTTTTCATTACTTCTTAACCCGCAGTCAGATATGATTTATAATAAATGATTTCTATTTTAATTCGTATTTCGAAACGAGATCAAATGTTTTATTCATGTAAAACGTTTTGATAAAATGACAGATTTTCAAATGTATACTTAATGAATTTTCGTAAATATTTGAAGAGGATCATTGCTGCAGTCGTTATTACGTACAAGTTTCGAAAATTTAAGACGTCATTCTTAAAATTATATCGTAAGGTGTAAAATCTGTTTTGAAATAAACGTTTACTATCATACAACAACTATATATGTACTATTTTGCACGAACTGTAACCTTACACGCATTTCTAGTTTTTCTTTAATTCCCAACGTTTATTAACTAAGTTTTAATGAACATTTCAATTTTTATACGCCGGATTAAAAGAAAACTCATATTTCGTTTTAACAGTCGGACTTTTTATGAAATGTCCCTTTCTTAAAAGCTTGATGGCTTCATAAAAGAGAACTAAAGTTAATGAAAAGAATTATAAAGTAGATTAAACGTACCTACCGTTGTCTTTACCGTCATTTATAAAATTCTTTATGAAAATCATAATTATTCGGATGATTTCGATCACTTCGATTTTTTCAATCGGCAACAATAAATACTTTTATCCTTGCATAAGATTTGTCAACAAACATTTCTAATCAGTGATGTGTTGTACCGAATCTTTTCAACGATCACTCAAGAAGAAGTGATAAAAATTCACCATTTTAAATAAGTGAATAAGTTTCACTCCTATAAACATTTCGAAATAGATAATTATTTGTATTACTGAACTTCTATTTATACACATTTATGAATCTGTACTGATCAATAAAAAAAAAAAAAAAAAAAAAAAAAAACAGAATTTTTTTCAAAAATGATATTCGTTTGTAAAAGTTACATTGGACTTTAAAAAAAAAATGAAGAAGATCATATATTTCGCTTCGAATGTAATACCCACGCCATTCTAATTATAATGTCCGTATCGGCTTCCTCGCGAATATCGGCATAATAACAGCGTCGATCTGTTGTATATGTTGGCATGTATTTAGCGAGGGTCGGTGGCAGGATAGTCGGTGGTAATAATTTGCGTGTGATTGGTGGGAGAGGTGGAAAAGGGTGTGCGGGGGGGGGGGGGTAGTGCCAGTGGTAGTGGGCGAAGGTGACGAGCAGAGAAGGTGGGGGTTCGTTATCGGTAGCCCTCAGGGGGAGAGTGAGTCCTCATTAGGGTTTGTGTGAGCAAAGCCCTAACTCCCTTCGTCCCGACTCGACACGGTGGCGTCGTCGAGTCTCAATTTGTCAGTCCATTTTATTTATACTGTGTACGTCTACGTACATGCATCTTTTTACAATTTTCGACACCAAAGGCGGGCGAAATCCGGCGGGCTGCACAGACGTAGCCTCATTTGGTATTCTGGTAAACTTTGACGACTCGGACAAAAATATCGATTTCAAAAGACTCTTTTGTTCATAATACAGTCGAATCCATCTTCATGATACCCAATAAGCATTTACTTGTGCAAAAAAGTAATTAGTTTTTATTCTGTTGTTACAAGTATATAATTAAATAGTGTGACTTTAATTGTCGTAAATTATATTAAAAAAAAGTAATTTTACAAGAATTTTTATATAATTTTTTTATAATTATATACAGGGTGTCCCAGAGTATAGTTTTTCATTTGTGTTAAATTCCAGATTTCTGCACAATAATTTCCACATGATAACAGTCATGAATCACGATGTGTATTTCAAATAGTTTTTGGAAATTATATATATAATGTTCTTACTATAAAATATTGTAGAGGAGAATTTTTTTAAGCACGCAATGGTCGTTTGCATTTGCACGATGACAGGCTTTCGTCAATATTTCGTATTGCCTCTTTCATCGTAAAACGCTCAGCTAGCACGCGACTGTCAGCGAAAAGATAAACTGAGCACTTTCATGAAATTATGTACGTTTTTATCTTTTTCAAATATAAAACACGTAATTATCAGTGCTCGTCATAGAAATATCATCAAATTGTATGCGACAAAATTGCGGAGAACTGATGCGATTCCAAAAAGAAATTATTTATTTGTCTACGTAATTTTAACTGATATACAAAGTTAGTACAAATCGATTCATGTAATAACTATCACAAAATCGTCTTTATTAATTTACAATAGTAATAACAATTACCTATATATTGTTATTGCCAAACCAAAATAACCCTGAATGCCCATGACTCATCCGGACATCCGACATAAATCGGATGTACATTGTCGGATGTGTGAGTCCAGACTCACACGTACATTCGACAATTAATATATTTCCAGTTTTTGTTCTTTAGGTTTAAACCTAACTTACGTTTACGTCCATTGCACGTCCATTGTACATCCACTGGACGTTCTCGCCGGTGACAATTAGACGTACATTGGAAGTACCTGTGTTATATTTTGAAAAGCGTGTACAATTTCTCATCTTAGAAACCTCGCAATGAAACGCTAAGAACAATCTTCCTAAAAATGGTGACTAAATTCAAGTTTTTTTTTGTCGATGAAAAGTTAGCAAATCGTTCAAAAAACCGTAAAGTTAAACATTATATAAAAAATAAATGAATTAAATATAGCTTAACCTGGCAGACTCAACCTCCGTAATTCAGATGAACAGTGTAAAAAAAAAACATCAACTTGGAAATACAAAAACTGTAAAATGGTAAACAAATCTCAAAAATCACCTGTAAAAAAAAAAAGAAATATCGAATTGGGAAAAAAGTAAATTGAAATTCTCAATAAATGAGAAGTCACATCAATAATAGCAGCACGATATATAGTATTTTTAGCCCGGGAAAAATGGATCAGATATAATTACATCTGAACCATGTATGATTATATCTGGATCGTATATGTTCCAGATATAACGTTATATAATTAAATATGGATTTTTACCTGATACAAATATATATGTATATATATATAGTCATATATCGTTATATCTCAATTTTATATGACCATATCTGGAACATATATGATCCAGATATAACCATATATGATTCATATATAATTATATCTGAATCCATTTTTTCCGGGAGACCAACCATACGGTATAGTACACATAACCATTTTCATGATTGATACAATCGTTTTTACGATTGTTATGAACATAGTGTGGTAGCTCCAGCTGTACTTTTTATATCATAACATATAAGTTATGTATTGAGTTTATTACTATATAACAAAAGATGAAAGTAAATGTATACATTGACGCTACACAATGAATAAATGTAAAAGTGATTATTATACAATTGTAATAAATTCTTTTGAAGGATATATGAATAGAAAAATCCAGCAAACAATATGTGCGGCTATACGAAACGTGTAACGTGAGCCTATACCATGAAATGGAAAGCAATTTTCGTCTTTGAATTTTAATAACCTCGAAACAAAAGCGAACATCACGAAGGTAAAGATATTGAAATCCACCTATATCGCGCGCAGTCTTCAAACCTGATCGTCCGAATAAAGGTACCCCCCACCATCAGCGTGAAAAATTCATTTTCATACCCTATAAATTGGAGCGCGATCGAAAAGTCGGCGCCTAAAAAATTCCACAACAAAGCGGCCAGCCGCAGTTTTTCCCGAACCACAGACCGCTTCATAAATCTGAATCATTGAATTTGAAGTTTCCCTCCATAAAAACTTGAGGAAAATGCGGCAACCCTTTGTCGCGTTTCGGGCACACGCCGTCGACGTACAATGAATGTTTCATCGCGGGTCCCGACCGCGTCGAAAAATAACCGGAATGAAAGGCACGGCGAGAGGTTTCGGACAAAAATGCCCCGACTGCAGAAACACGAATTCTGGCGAACGCCGCCTATGCTGACCCCATCGGCCGGTGCCTGTGGCTCCGAGGTTAATTCCCCGCATAGAGCCGCAATTCTATCAAACCTATTCTTCCAATCGGGACCAGTTAGGCAACTAATAATTGGTCGGAATCGATCGTTAGGGGTGGATTAAGCCGCGGAGAAGTGTCTATCGCTCTTTCTCGCTCCCTGCCTCTGATCCTCCCTTTCTATATATATGTATATATATATATATATATATATTGTATATATGTGGAGATACCACACACTGGCTGGGATGACATCGTAGCTCCTCGTGCCAGGGGATTGTGTTAGCGCGTCCACCAAACGCGCGACCCTGTCCATTTCGATAAAACGTATTGCGGGAAAAATTACGTTCGATCCCGCCTATGATTCTTTAACGCTTTCATCCCTTGCACGTCGTCCACGATATTGGCTGTCTCGCGGCGAAACGATGTTGTAAAAAATGCATTTCATGCTACTTTTAGTGCTTAACCTTTGTTTGCAAATTTTGAATGTCGGAAAAACATAAACAATGCTTCTAAAACAACTTTTATTGCCTGCAATAGGGATTGATCAGACTTTGATTCTGGCAGATCCTTGGTGCGGATGACGCTGATTATGATACATATATGTATTAAAATAAACATGGCTGACCATGACAAACACCTGTTTTATTGTATACTTTTGTTTTATTTAGCATTGGACCACCGTGATGTACCGTATATACAAAGAAAAAAGCTTTTATTTATCATACTACAACCTCCAATTAGTGAAATCCATGTCAACTTATCAGATATGAACAGGTACATTAATTTCTACTGGCCTGTTGAAAGATACATCTCAGTAGCTCCTGATCAGGAACTTTTATTTGGGTATGTGTCCTACTTATGTTGAAAACTAATATTTTTTTTTAAATACTGACGAATGACATCAAGTTTGGTTGAAAAATCTATTGTATAATGGACGTGCAGTGAATGTTCAATTCCAATCGTAAATACAAACGTAAATAGTTTTTTCTTTTGATCGACAAATCTGGATGGACATTGGATTATGTTCAATCCTGATTGGGAATATCCATTTTATTAAACCATCATGCATCATACGATAACAACATTATTATATACCAACACTCTAATTCTAGGCAGAGGTACAATTACGGATTTGTCATTTGAACATCTTGATTAGAGTTTAAATTAACGTTACAGAATTTTTAATGATAATATCAAAAACTGCTGAGTACAATTTCATTCATATGAGAATGTATTTGATAACTGCAAACAATATCAACGATTTTCGTTGTTGTAAGTCAATAGATTGAAACTTTATTAGAGCATAATGATGATTGACATTACCAACGCTAGGCGAGCAAGTATTTGACATTAGATTACTCGAGCTACATCAGCGATTACAAACACCCTAACTACGATGACAGACAAATGTGGATCCCAAGTATTACCGTATGTTTAACCGTACATTCAAATGTATTGTTTTCATACAATTGCACCGATAACAATAGAATCCATGTAATAAAAAATAGCTACAATTGCGGCGGCTATGAAAATCAACTTCTGCAAAATCGAATCGATTGTGTCCAATGCCTTATAATGTAGTACAATTGCTACGATGATACCGAATGGCCGTGATGAGGAGAGATACCGAAGACGACGGTGTTTCAGTAGGAATCAGCAATTCGAAATGCGTCGTCAACACATACAACAAAGAGGAGACGTAATTGAATACAAGGATAATTGAACCGATTACGCTAACGATTGCATTCAGACGACAAACACTGGCCGATGTGGCGTTCGCTAATCCGAAAGGTCATAAAAAAATTGCCGATTCAATAAAGAAAGTCTCGATTTGCGCCCGGGAACGTGGCGAATTCTCGTGCACTCTTCTTCTTCTTCTTGTCTCAGGACTTTCGGCGGCGAGCTGAGGCAGTCGTGGTTTGAGGATCGGGGTCTGAGTACACACGAAGGGTGAATCGAGGGGTGGAGGAGGCACACGTACATCGCTAATCCGTTACTAACGAGCAGCCCGCCTGATGGGGGCGACAGTGGCGTAACGACCTCAGGGCGTCCTTCGACAAGCCTGCAATTTCTACTTCTTCGCCGGGAAATCAAGTTGAGGGTAATTCAATGGAGGTCCGACAAGAAAAATTCAATACAGCCACGTATGGAGTTAACGGGACAAATTAAATTTTTTTACCTCCAACATCGGCGCATTTACAATTTGGCTCAAGCCGAATGGACGTTATTTCCCCCCTAGATCCGCTTCCCATGTCGTTTGAGCGGAAGATTCGCGGTCGTGAATAATTTTTAGCCGGATTTTCAGAAATTTTCGTGTTTGCTGACCAAGTGCGATAATTAAAAAAAATGCGAGAGAATGTGCTTATACGGGTGTCGACGTTGTACATGCGCGTATTTACTGACCGGATGAAGGATTGTCAACATTGGCAAAGACCAGGGGATGAAGGACATTTTTACGTTTACGTAATATGGTAATGTTACCCTTATGGAATATAAATTATGTCTTCTTCTTCCATGCTTGTATTGAATTTTTATTTTTATTGTTTATAACTTTAATTAGTCTCGTAGAGTTAATGACTTTAGAAAGAAATCTGATTCCGAGATACTCTACATTTTTTCATACGAATTTAGTAATACTAAACAATTCTGAGATATCATGTTCATCGACTTTGAAAATATCATTTTGAGAAACACGCCCTTCATAGTTTTCAATAAAGATAAATTATTTTTTGTAAACTTACTTAGGATCATCGATTCTAGGGCCAGGAAATAAGTCTAATAAGCTAATTCGTCAAGGTCAAATATGTAATTTGTTGCTTAATAATAATTAACAAAAAAATATTTATTTTTTTTAAATGATGACTATACGCATTTAATAAACCAAGTTTCTCTGTTTGACTGCATTGATTTCATCAGAATAAACACAAATTATGAATCATTTTCAAAATATTCCGTGCAAATATGCCGACCGGAAATAATTCAAATAAATTATCTAGTGACCAGGACGTTCATAATTTTATCAAAGACTTTCAATCGTGCCCCCGCGCTGTGACATCACTGACTTCGAATCTAAACCAATCCAATCTGCAGTGCGGGTCGGCAAGGCGATCGAGGGTTGTTCCGGTGGTGTTGAGGGGTTAGCAGATCCTAATTGGCCCCCACCGCCATCATCCGTTCTCTTTCCTTGTTCTCCTTTCAGATTCGTAATTCTTATAACTATGGATGCTACATGAATCGCAGAACAAACGACGAGAGGCAAAAGATAAAACGACAAAAGAAATAGCAGAATGGCAAAATGAAAAGGCAGAAACAAGAAGAAGGGGGAGATACCTCTGACAATGAAAGGGCAATCGTTTCCTTGTCTTCTTCGTCATTAGAATTCTTATGCAAAAATAGCCAATGTATTATGTTTGCTCATTACAAAAGTGAAGATGTCAATATAAAAATATGATTTTCGAAAAAAAACTTTAGAGTTAAAAAATTAAAAAGTATACAAATAATGTCGTCCATTGTGTTAAATTAATGTAATTATATTGTATGTATCCAAATTACGGTTGAGTTTCAGGACTTTCATTTTTACTACCTACTGGTAAGTATTAATTTTATCTCGAAATTTAATATAATTTTTTGTGATATTGTTAATTTCTTCGTCCTTATTTAATTCAGGTCTATTTTTGCTTCTTTATCGTTTTATTTTTCTGAATTATATTTTATTTACATTCATTTGGGACTATTTTCATTGAATACACAATTATGCTAGTAACTTTGCAACTTTTTTATTTTGATCGGTTATTACATACTGTTACTTCGATCTTTATTTATTTATTTATTTTTTTTTTAATATGCATCATTTTTTCATTTTTAAGCTCCTTTTACGAAGCAAATATTTCATTCAAAATATGTCGCTAATTTTTGTAACTTTTGTTGGTTATTGTTTGATTTTAACAATTCTTCTTGTTTCTCTTTTATTTTTACGAATATTGAGAAAATTCGAGGTACACGAATGTGTAAATTCTCACTTCAATGAAACTTACGTTATTTTCAAGTCAAGCTTAATGCCTAACGATGCGTGCTTAATCGTGAAGTTGGACGTCGATTTTTACCAATTAATTTTTGTTCTTTATTTTTCATTCTTATCCGAATAGGTTTTAAACAAACGATGTATGTAAATTACGAAACTACTGGGGACATTTATAACCTAGAAAGTCTAAATTAAGAAGTTGTTTTTCGTCACACTTTCGTCTATGTCACAATACGATTTCAATCGTAGAAGGGTAATCACAAAGTAAATTTCGGCACTGCTGATATGTATTTGTTTGGTGGTCATACAGAAGTTATAATTTCGTAGAACAAAAATAAAATTTCAATACAATTTCGGATATATATATTTATATATTTTTTTATTTATAATTTTTAATACATATAAAGTCTAGGAGTTGACGAGAATTTTATCATGTTTAACAAATATACCTACAAATGTATATACCATACATTTTCGAAATGCTATTAGTTTTTATAAAATTGAAAGACTCTTGTAACATAATTTGAATTCACATTATATGCAATCAAAATATTAACAATTAAAAACGATCTTGGTTGTGCAATCAAAACATTTGAAACAAATCTGATCTAAAAGAGTCGCAAAGTTTTTAAGCATACGACTAGATATTCATGGACTAGAATTGCTCTTATTAAGACTGTAATGAGATATTGACATTGACAACCAATGCCAAGCGGGTACCCGCACAAATTCTCTGATTTACGTGGGTGAATTTCTCACTTATGGCGAATACGACATTACTGTATTCCTTAGTGGAATTAATTAATAAGATAAAATACGACATTGTCATTATTCATATTTTGCATAGATAATTTCCGTATCTTCATAATGTATAAATGAGATTCCAGGTAGTTCTTGAAAGATTATTATTATGTTTTCGATAGAAACGTACCTAATGTTTTCTGACGATTTTTTAATACCTGGATATCCTCGCTATTTGTCCTTAACTTTATAAAATGATGTAAATTTTCAATAGGGATGGCCTCCGAGCAAACATAAAAGTTAATGGTGTGTATAATGTCCAACATTTATGTAACAAGTGACAATTATATAAATATTAAGAGAAGTTATTTTTTGCGATTGGAGAAATGCTAAATAGATTTGAAATATTTTGTTATTATGGATAAAACGATACAAATTAATTAACCTCAAAAAACGTTGCTACCGAACCCAGTTAGCACTGGACCCCAATTTTCATCCAATCGTCCATGGACGAAAATTGGACGGACATTGGATGACCAGATATACGATCATTGTACGTACAATTTTTGTCCGTTAGAAACTCTCTTTATGTTTACGTCCATTTTACATCCATTGTAGGTACATTGTACGTCGATTGTACAAATATTGGAAGTCCGATGGACGCGACAATGCAATATTTTTGTTTTCATAATACGATTACAGTTGGTGCACTTATATAAGTAATATAAATCAATTCTTAATGATGTAATTGTGGCAGCAATAAAATGAAGTTGTTCCTGTTTGTATTGTTTAAGCAGTAAACAAAAATTAACCATTACTTGTGACACGACTCTTCAACTGAATAGCATTTCAATTATTCCATTACTACCAGATTTTTCCATCTCTATAATAAAACAAATCATTCAACGATAAAATACAATATATGATGTACACAATAAATACAGAAGGGATAATTCGTATTGAACATCTTAATGTTCATTCAATTGTAAAGAAGCTTATCAACATGTGAACAAGTGAACATTGCAAAAAAAAGTAAGTTATTAGTGGACAAAGACTTCATTAATACAAAAAAATTGCAAAATCTAAAAATTCAGTTGTACCGAGACGCATGTCGTATCATTGACATCTGATCAGTACCGTGCCAATATCGGTCCATCGGTACCGCGCTAGCTCTGCCAGTACTGGCACGGTACTGGGCCAGTTGTTAATTTCCCATTGGGCTATTACATGGCGCTTATCAATATAAATTCGAATTTAAAAACAGGTAACGAACATTATATTATATATTTTCCTTACTCGGCTTACACCGAACGTGAGAAAGCAAGAGAAGGGCTGCGAATGAAAACTGACCATTCAGGTCAGGGTAGTCTTCAGTGGATGTCTTGTGAGTGGTTACACCCTAGAGGGGACATTTTGGTTTGGTAGGAAAACTGAATTCACTTCCTATAGTTGAAATGTGTTTGTCGAAATGTCCTAGTTGAAAAATTAGCGAGTTGCAGAATAGTATGTTTTATCGTTTTTTTCGGCACTTTCTTTCGTCGTTGCTTTAGGATTATTTCTGTTATATATTTCTGTAATATTTATGTGCTTACTTGTAACATAAGTGTAACATGATCGTTAAACAGCTTATTTTCGTATTTATTGGAGATGGTTGCCCTGTGTTCAGTCTCCAGGCACCTTGAATGTCATTATAATAATCAGGAGTAAGACGAACTAGTCAATGAAATTAAAATTAACTGTATTTATTTAAATTTTTGTTACGTTACGACGTCAAATTGGTTTTAAACCGAATAGCGCTATAATAGTTACTTTACGCCACAAAGGACTAAGTACACGTAAATAAGCAGCTTGTTTGATCTCTGCAAAAATACAAAACAATATAATTTTAAGTCAATTACAGCAATTCACAGCGTGATTTCATACCTGTACATCCGTTTTGGTGCAAAATAAGAAAGAATGCCGATTTTAAATTAAGCGAGCAGCGCGTGTTCCCGTTGGTTTAAAACTGTACGCTCGCTGCCGCGTCCACCATATACACGTGTTCGACGGTATTTTCATTAAATTCTTTTGAGGTCGCTACTACGGGAATCCCGAGCACGAAAAAAGTCTCCAGAGCCAGCAGAGTCCGCAGATATAAATCTAATGACGCGCTCGCTCGCTTCTTTACCATTTTGCCCCTTGCCCTTCCGTATACACTGGCGTTTTTCGAAACGGAACGTGTACACTTCGAAATTTATTCGAGCTTAAAAAGCACGCAATTAAAAGTAGGCAGCGACCTGCCTGCGGTCCAATGCATTATCATGGTTACACTTGTACTTTCCGGTTTCTAGGGGGGTTGAAGTTGAGTAAGAATTTTTTCAGCGTAATTTTGTGTAATTTGTTCCTTAATGTAGTACGGGGAATTGGGAGTGTGGTGAATGTATTTAATGAAATTTTGGAACTCGATTAAATTTTTGTTCAAACGTTGAGGAAGTAAAAAAAGAGATACCGTCCATTATTAAAAATCTAATGGAATATAAGACCTACAATTGATTCTTCAGGTACAAGCCCCATTTCAGTTTGATGATTCCTTTCCTATCTTAAAACCGCATCCAACGAGGCAGGTCTATAGTTAATACATTATGGGCATAAATGCAATAAATCGCATCCAAAATGATATTCAAATTATTCTTAGCTGACCCTAGTACACTATAGGGATCGTAGTCGGGCGAGGATGGCCCCTCATCACGATCTATTCAAGTAGACAACAGAGGCCATCTCAAAGTAATTTAGTACAGTTAAGCTATAAATACGATCAAATGTTAGTACTGGACTTTTTTTTGGTAATTAATTTTGATGCCTTATCTGTATACAGATCAAAATAAATGAAAATTCTCAAAGTTAGTATAAGAAAAATATAATAAAATGAAACCAAAAAATTGAAAGTTCAAATTTACAATAATTAAAATTTATAGATAAAGCGCGATACAACTTATTAATCATGTTATATAAAGCCTCTGCACGCAATATTGACGAAGGTGGAGTAAAATCCTAAAACATTCAGTGGGTGTTAAATAATTGAGTGGTAATAAATATAGGCAGCCAACCTCTTGTCTACCACTCATTACAGGCACGCGATGTAAGTGTGGATCCGTGGACATGTTCACAATACCACAGGTACTTTCTTCGAAGTGAGTCATAACTTTCTAAAGTTCATACTTATTAATCAATAACAGTATATTATTGATTCGTACGATATTCCCACGTAATAAATGTTGCAATTTGCCTTGGATTTGGGTACAATGACGGTTCTGTGGAAAAACTGTCATCGAGGTATTATCGTAGAATATAGCTTCGAGACATGAACGATCGGGCTGCCCTCGTAATCGCTAATAATTTTCTTGCGAACTTGTGAGCAGATAATATATTGAATTTCTTTCTTACGGTGCGGTGGATATTAATCAATCACTGTAGTTAAATAGTGATAAAATGTAAAAATGTTTATATTTTATGGAGAATATTCAATTATGATTTAAGTTTTTGTAAATTAAAAACATCATTGATTATTCCTTTTTAATTTTGTTTTTTCTTGTGAATTATGATGCAAGGTTTTCGTGTATAAAATGATTAAAGAAAATTTGCTACCATTTTTCTGTTTTTAAACATTATATTATAACATTTTATCCTTATATTATATTAAATATGTAAATGGTCTACTTGTATTTATCAGTCTCATCGAGCAATGGTATTACTGGAAAATTATACAAATTCTTGTCATTCACATGAAAAAAATAATGAGTAACTTTAATCTCCATGGTTGGTTTTATACGATTTCTGACATGATAAATTTGTAATTTACTTACATATCGATCATTAGAATAATAATTATTATTTTGTTATATTTATTAGAATTAGAATTAGTTAGTAAATTAATTATTAATGCAGCAATATCATTCATTCGATGTTTAATTTTATATCATAACTATAAAATCGATTATTTTTCAAATATAATATTTATACAACTTTATTTATTTGAAATATAATATTTATTATAAAAAAATGTATAAACTAAATAATTTTAAAATGTACAAAATTTTAGTGTCCGAGAATTATTACCTGATAAACCTTCTTTACAAAACGTGTCCCGTTACTAAAAAATAATTCGTTCGCTTAGGGAAGCTAGAGCCGCTCGATCGATAACGTCAATTTTTAACCTAAAATATTCAATAAATTAAAAGGAAACTATAGATATATTTTCAAGTACAAATTTATTTTAGGGCGCTTTTAAGACTTTTTATTAATGTCAGTCAATTTTCAGCGAAATCGGTTTAAAATTGAGCGAAAATAATTCGTAAGAATTATTATGAAAATTGTAAAAGTCATTTACACTTAGCTCCTTAAGTACAAAATATATTCAAATAAAAAATGTAATCTCCTGGGACGAAAATCGTCATATTCTATGAGAATGACCAATATCAAAAAATGAATATAAAATTTGAAAATGGCAAATTCAAAATATAGGAAATGAAAAATATTTCAATGTTACTTAGTGTTGTATAATTTTGTTCAGATCACCAATGGTTACAAAGTGATAATTTTAAATGTAAAAATAGCTAATAAGTCGGATTAACCATTAATTAACAGCATATATATATTCATTTCATTAAAAATTGTTTTCATTTGTTTTTACGCATCCGACGACATATACGAGTGCCAAGATTCGTTATTTTGATTTCTATTTTTTTTCCATGCATACGATTTGTTCAAAATTATGTGAATATTTCATTTATAATACTACATCGTGTATCATAAAATTTGAGTTTGGAATAGATTATTTTTGTAATTTTTAAAGTTTCTTAATCTCCTTGAAATATATATACTCTACATTTTTTGGAATGCAATTCTACAAAAAGAGAAAATTGAACAACTTATTTTGAAATGTATATTCTCCGACTCATATACCAAGTAGAGTGAAGTTACCCTAGAATGTGTGAAACATCACTCTTAGAGAGTGAAAATTTACTCTTCTGGAAGAGCAGCTCAATTTTCAATCTTTTAATTAATAACTTATATATATAATTACTTTGAACGATCATCAAAAGTCTGTTTCTACGGTGTATTTATATAACAAATGTCATCACTTATGAGTTTTTTAGATATTCTTCCTACAAATTAGACTTGAGACAATTGGACATTCTTTATTGACAACCCCGTTGTATACAATTACAAAATATAAACAAACAAAAAAACAATAACCTACAAAATCACGTCCATCATACAATGTCTCTAACTGCAATTATACCAAACTTAAATAAGATTTTAAGATAATGTAATATAAGATGTAAAAAAAAAAAACTTATTGAAAGACTATTTAAAGACACTCAAATAAACGCACATACAAATTGTACGTAAATCAAGATCGATGTTGGATGAAAATTCCGAATAATTATTTAGAATGTTAATTTCATAAAACAATTCAATTTTTTCATTATTATGCCAGAAAAAGAAGTCGTAGTAGCATTAGCAGTCATTAAACATACGTTTAAATGAGATTTTTCGTAATATAAGTAGTATAAGTGAAGGTTTCTTCGTTAAAAATTCTTGGTGAAATTCGTCACTGTAAAATAGCATATGAAAAAATTGTTTAGATTTATACTTTTTGGATTCATACTTTTTGCAAGAACAAGATGCCATCGACAGCTGTGTAAAGCAAACAATACCCGTATTCGTAACCACTGTCATTACGCTATTTGTCCAGGTGAATATGTGGCTGTAATATACAGTATTGCGTGCGTATACCGTCGCGCAGTAGGGACGATCCGGCAGGTTTGGGCGAAACATCAAGTTCCGAACACGATAATGCACTCGATGTCCTTGCGAAAGAGGGACGAGGTCCTGCAAAGGAGGGCATGAGGGGTCAGAGCTGGCAGGAATACTGTAAGGGGTTTACTTAGGAATACTTAAGCCATACCATCGGCCTGGTGTATAGCGACAGCTAGAGTGCATCTCTATCTCTGTCCCATACCCTCTCTCTCTCTCTCTCTCTCACTCACTTCTCGTTCGTCTGTTCTTGCATTAATGTATCTTTCATTTTGGAGATTCTCTTTCTCCACTATTCACGGTATACTACTTCCTGCTTATTTTTCTGTTACATAAACTTTTCAGGCTGCATCCCCCCTACCCCTGTCTCCATTTTCACTATTTAATATGATGCCATGTGGATGGAAATCCGGAAATAAATGAAAAATGACAAAGCCCAGTGCACGTTACACGAGGACTGGAAACGAACAAAAAATCTGCTGTATTCATCTATAAGGAAAAAAAAGACATTAGACTGAGATAAATATATTTATCACTTCTAACAATTCATGAATCCATTATACGGAAGAAATGATTCTATTAAAAAAATATTTCATAAAATTTTTCGACATACGCTTAATTTGAAATTACACGTCATTCTCGCAAATGTAGTACCATTTTCATTTAATAACTCAATTTCATCAATCGTCGAATTTATGTCAAAAACGTCACGAAAGTTAATGATGCAGTAAATTCCATTTAACATTACGCGGGCGGCCACGAAATCTTCATTATTTTCGGGGGAGTGACGCTTGCTCGTGGCCGCCGCGTGCATTTTGCGCTTCGAAAATAATTTTCGGCTCAAAAAAAAATGCGTATAAAAATGGAGATTTTTTTTTTGGCGTCGACAGACAAAAAACTTACGCCCATAAATCGTGGCTGCCGTTACGACGAAAATGCAGCGTGTCTCGCTTTCTTGTCGAAATTTCATATAGTTCCTCCCTTTTAGCAAATCAATTCATCAATTACGAAAGTCTGATTTCACTGTACTTTTTCTACTCTCGACGCGAGCGGGCTCCAAGCATCAGCTTGGCGAGTCTTTTGTGCTGTAAATCTATTTATTGTTTATCATGATTAGCGACGAGCGATGCATCAATTAAGCCCGTACATGCAGGCGTGTGTATACACTGCCAGGTAGCAAGCGTGGATGTATCTACACCGGATATCAGACGTTGGCTAAAAGCTAAAAGCTTTCCCATATTTCATTAGTTTCTCACCGCCTGCCAGGCACGCTCCGGCGCCCGTTGAAGCACCGGCTAGGCTAAATCCTCATGACGACTATGCGCCGGCCGGCTTTATTCGAGCCGCAGCATCATCAGGTGCAACCGCGACTACCGCAGCTTTATGAGGCAATTGGTAAAAGTTGGGTGGATAAAGGGCACAAGCCCATTCTCTGATGATTGGTTAAATAGTATAGCAACGGGCGCATTTAAGGTCGCTTGCCAATTCGCTGTGGATTGTCCCCGACGACAGCCATTACGTAGAACTCTGCAAGCTTCTACCAACTTCGCAATTGAAGCTGATGAAAATTTGAGCTTACCATTCGTTTCCACTTTACAGCGATGGCAATTTGTCGATTACCATTCTTCTTACGAATATTACCAACATTATTTGTTTGTTGTATATCAGGCAATTATATTATAGGTGGCATCGTCACATCATCCCCGACTCCCCAAGAGTCTGGATGTTATCTTATAAAACTTGGACAGAAAGTATATATCCTCCATTTACCATCGCGTCCCCTAACTTAAAATTAACCACGGTCTTGGATCATTCTACCGTGCATTCAAGTGTTTACGCTTGCTGAAAGGGTGTCTAGCTTAATTCGAGTCCTTCTAACTCAATGAATATAGGTGTACACTAAAAATAATGGTGCAGTTCGATGGTCACAATATGGCACTCTTTTCTCGTTACGATATGTTGAACAGTCCCTTTTCAAAGTGTACAAATGAAATTCCTTAAAATATTTTCAAAGTCTAGAGAATGAAATTACGTTACATTTACCAATTTCACGCTGAATCAAAGTCAAAAATGAAATATTCGAGGTCGTCGCATCTTCGAAACTCTTCCGCAGAAAACAATGAAGAGTCTGGACCTATCGATCTGTCCAGTGCAGTAATAAAGTCGCAGGGACAAAATGATGGCTCGCCAGATAAGACTGTATTTCAATTTAGATTCAATTATTGATACGCGTTTTAATTAATGTCATTACACTTGCTGCTTCGCGTCTATGAGTATGTATATACGCACACACATAATCCGCGGTGCGATAAAAGCTGAATGACGCACGGTGTGGAAACGAGCGGGTGGGTGATAAAATTTTGAAAGACACGTGCAATGCATCTCGTACAGATTACCATTTTTTTTTTTCAAATTTCGATTGGGCGACGACATGGACGAATATAACGAACCCGATTCGTAAAAAGAAACCGCAACGAATCTATAGTTTACTATATCTACGAATTAAAACAAAATGCCAATAAAAAAAAATAAAACAAGCAATGTTTGTATGTCCAATCGAGATCAATGAATTGTATTTACCAGCGACTCAAAATGGCATCAAATTTTCGACTTCAAGCATCTCTTTCGAAGTAAAAGATGAGAAATGATGCAACAAAGTAGTATTTTCCTCATTTTTCTTTTTGTCGTTAATCAGTTTTTATCGATGCGTCATTCAGCCACCGATGACCAAAAGTCGGGCACGAACTGGAAAAACAGTTCACGCCACCGTCGGGTTGAATTTTTTCCCCCAAATGTTTTCCTTGAATTTCGAAACGTCGAGCTATTGGCGCATTAAAAAAATCAATATTGGCTTTCGCCGGAGACGAATGCAAAAAAAAATCGTCAATTGTAGAAAAGCGGCCATTTGTGAAAGTTTCGTGTGTGCTTTGGCCGACACGAGATCGCAGACAACGTTCGTACCCAGCCCCAATCGTGTCCGCGACGAAACGATCGGCTCTCATCGACGGAAGGGTATATATACGACGGGAGCAATTCCGTTCGTTTCCCTGGTCAAAGGTCCCGAGACCGTCGGCGTGTCTCATCAACCACGCAGAGAAAATGCAAACACGAGGACCGTCGGATTAAAGGGATCGTCGTCCTTAATTATGCAACGCAGAAAGACCCGTGTGCGATACTCAACTGCCGTTTCATTCAATTCGTCACGTTCGATCAAAACGTAACGGCCTGTTTTTCTAAGTTATGTATAGTGCGAGGGCTCGTGCGGAGTCAAAATCAACAATTGCCCGACTCCCTCCGATACTATTATAGCGTACTAATTGATCTCGTCGTTCGTTCGTCCGTCTAATGAAAAATGTATTTTCTCATACTGCTTCCGTCAAAATGATTTTTATTCATTTTTATCCAATTCATCACATGATTTCTAATTATATTTTCTAGTGAATCGTTCTAATTGGAAAAAGGAAAGAGAATGAGAGAAATAAGAGAGGGAGGAAGAGAGACGTCTGATCTTACCTAATCCGAAGTTTTCCTAACTATTCGGAAATATGTCACTCACTCATACGTTCATCGATTCTTTTCAATGCAAAGTCAATCTTCTTGAAACAATGGTTCATTGTTATTTTCAAACGGTGCGACTGCAAATTCTACAGTCATGGACAATTGAATTTGAAGCGAGTTTACATAACCTAATGGACGTCAGTTCCATATCATACGAATTTCTTAATATTTTCTGACTTTTGCTACTACCAAGAGGATTCGATCGAGTACAAGATGTTAATTCAACAAAATATTTAGAATCTCTTCTTGGATCTTGATAAATTGGCTTCTTCAAAGAATCTTTGCATTCTTTAACTTCAATCGTATAATACATGTTTCATTTTTAATCGATACTCTGCTTTCCGTGAAAATTCTTCATGCAAATGCGTGCAGAGTAATCTTCAGACTGTGGACGGCCACATGACATCGACATGCATTTTAAACGAATATTAAAAAAAAAAAAGTAAAGGAAAATCCGAAAGCTAATACAGAATTGAAAACACAAACATCGAGCTTTCGACTTTCGTCCTGTGCGTTTCCTCAAAGCTCAAACCGTTTTTTGGTCGAACCGTAGCGAACGGTCGCTTTTCTTCTTACTCGGGGGAATTGAAATTCCAGCTAGGAAATGGAGCGGCCTCGTGTGCGCGAGCGAAAATAGGCGACTAATTGAATTTCGGATGAGTCAGGAGACCTCGTTATCGGTGCGATCAAAAGCGACGCCCGGCATTCGATACGCCGATAGAAATAATGTCTGGGTATCGGTATAAAGAGATCGTCGAAAATCGATCGATCGCTTATATTGTTTCCTTTATTTATCGGCGCGCATTGTCGGACGAAAACGAGTGACTGAGACGGAATGGCTTTGTCTATTTACATGTTGCGGGTTTCGCATGTATAAATTCGGAATGTAATTACGGCCCGTCACTGTCACTGCTATCGCGTTCGGAGAGCATATTAGTATAAAGCAGAGACTTGAACATTATGGCGTAGAGGAGAATGTAGAGAAAGTGGAGAGACAGAGACGGGGGCGGGTTGAAAATAGACGAAGAGAGACAGCTAGAGCAAAGGGATGACTATGAGTTGAACTTGACGACACTGCCGAAGGGCTAGACTCGAAAATTAATTAACGCGCTTAACACATTCTCCGACAGTGATTCGGCGTTAATTAGATTGACCATGGTATCTTCAATTCGTCATACAGCTATTCAATATTGATTATTGAAACGGCACAAGGCTTGCGGTGAGCATGGATTCTTGATTGCCTAACCGGTGCTGGAAAATTCTCTGGATTTGCCGGAGAAATTATGTGATGGAGGACTTCTGGAAGATTTCAAAGGTTGGTCCATTTTCCTGGATGTCATAGATACAATGGTATATATGACAGTCGAGAATTGTTCGATGACTATTGTCGAATAGCTTTTAAAACTCACGTTGGTCACACTTGGTTTAGCTTAGCTTATTCTGGTGAACCAATAAAATGGATTCTTAAGCATGGTCTGAATACGAATGGATCTTTTAAATACATTATTGAAACGTTATATCTTGTCTGCTTAGCAGATTCAGTGATGAGCACTCATCTTGTGCTTTCGAGATTTTATTACGTGGATTGTCGAGTAATCCAGTTCAATTCGTGAAATAATGTGCCAAATTCAATCTGATTCTGAGACATGAAGCAAAGACAGAATATACTCTGTTTATAAGACTAATAAATACAATGAACGAATTTGATATGGTTTCTATTATTGTCTCGCCTTATTGCATATTTTCAATATATCTTAAGGTTGAACAATTAAACTACAGAAATCAAGTTTTTGAACTGTAAAAGCAGTAGATTTAAATTCATAAACAATTTCGAATTACATTTAAAAAAATAATACAACTTAATAGCAATAACAATTGTAAATAATCAAATTATTCCAATTCATTATTTCACATTTAATTTAGGATTTTGCAAGTCGTACAAAAATAAAACAAAAAACCAAATATAAGTTCAGTTTGTAAACGATGAATAGTGCCACAAGCTCTAAAAACGTTTGAAAAAAATACCGAGTACGTGTGAAAATCGCATGAATAAAACGCGCAGCCTACCTAACCTTTTAAAAGACTCGATAGGGATGAAATGTGACACCCATATTGGTGGCAACGTAAACAAGTGCATCGCTGACGTTCGGTTAAACCGAGTATCTGGAATGATGTTTTTATTCTGTTGAAAAATTTAGCCAAATTCGTATGCGAATTTTCCTTTATGTTTACAAACAGGAAATGCGTGAATTACATCGAAAACTGCCATGGAACCAATATACGCATGCAGAGTCAAGGAAAATAAAACACGATCCGAATATATGTAGTCAATCAATTGTACTATGCGGTATATACATTCTGTGTGGTACAATTGTATATATATGTGCATATTCCGTTGTATAGTTTCAATTTCAGTTATTTTATAATTTGTGCATATATTTTATATAGTTTTGTGTTGTAACGTCAGATAAGATTCTTTCATTACAGAATAAAATAATAAATATATTACAATAAACTTCTGTTGTTAGGGTTCATAGGTATTATAGAAGAAATTGAATGTAAACTAATTTATTTAAATCAAATATTATTTGTTATAAAATATGATGAATTTAAATGGCCTGGCCGTGCCATTTATTGATATGAATTAACATCTGAACATCATATTAATTATAAGACTGGTATTATATCAGGCCTTACAGATCTAAAACTTGAAAAAATATATTTTTGCAAAAAGAATCCAGATATTATTAGGAAGAAGCTTGAATAAAATAGTTGATGATTTAGTATTAATTTATAGTAAGACACGAGTTTATCATATTTGTATAATAACTCAGTCAAGAATGAAAACAACAATCATTAAATAAATAAAACAATAACGATACCATATATCAAACAGAAAAATTATGTGAATACAACAAAAAAATGAATAAATGAGATAAGTTTAAAAAACCAAAATTAGTATAATAACAATGTCGGTATCAAACCATTAAAAGACAAATTACACATTAAAAAAATGAGCAACGTAGTTCATCAGATTTTTAATGTGTGACTTTTATAACTGTGGTATAGATCCATAATGAAGAAGTCGATAAAAGTAGGAAACGAGTAGTTAATAGAGAGAAAAAAAGATGAAAGGAAAGTATGAATTATATGACTAGTTGAATGATATATGTGTATATATAAATGACGGAGAAAGACGGTGCGAAAATAATGTAAAGACAGAATGAGATGTGTCATTGGAATCTAGATTGGACGGCATACGTATGTAAGAGGAAAAGGGTTAGAGTGAAACAATGACATATTGAAAGCGGTGCGTTAGCCTATCAATTGTGGACACATTTTCAATTTGATCGTCTTTCGGTTCGGACGTGATACCTACTGAGTAAAGAGGAGACAAATATAGTGACGCCGAGCAGTCCCAACCTCCGTCATGATCTTTTCCATATAGAAAAGATAAGGATTGGTTGATCGGAGCCTCCGAAAGTTCATTAAAGAACGACGCCATTGCTGGTTGAAGATCAGTATAATATAATTCGTCACGTGCTGCACTAAATACATCGAGGAAATTGCTGATTCTACCCAAATTGTACATCTAGGCCGAAGTGATGTCCGTCATGCAGAGATGAAGAAGTTTTCAGTCAAATCATAGTAGGTTTCAACAAGGTACAACGTGTCCAACCAGTTCGGGAGTCAAGCATCCCTCGAAATTAATATCGAGGAACATTTCAAGTGATTGGAAAATTTCATGGTCACTAAGTCCCGCGTGTGATCCGTATAAGAATTTCAATCAATTTCTGGATTGACACACCCCAAAATCGTCTGCTAATCATGGACGCGAAAAACGCATGATTTAAGTTAATCCTAAGTCAACGGTAGTTACTGTAACGAGTAATTAAAATGAAGTTACTGATTCGATGTGGAAACTGTATTAATGTGCAACTCGACGGAGCCTGTAGACTTTTAGGAAGTCGTCTAAAAGGTGATAAAAATGGCATTTTTTAAAAAGAGAACAGACGTACAGGATTTACAATAGACCTTACTAATACTTCAAACAATTGCGACATTACAAATATAAAATGTTGGTATATTATATAAAAGAAACGGTAACGAATCTGCACCATGATATAATTTTAAGACAAAACTGGCTCAAACATCAATAATTAAACGGAGTTTTAACCAAGTTATGGATTTTGCTAAGTACTTTAATTGAAGCGAGAATTTCGTACCTATTATATAATCATACAATATTCATAGTTCAATTTTGTCGATCGGATAGAAAACATTTGGAATAGGGAAATGTTCCTTCATAATGTATATATAAAACATGCATACATATATGCCGTTTTGATTGTACATAAAGAAAGTTGGGTTTGAATACGAGTAATCGAATGGACTATTGTAGAATTTTATATAATTTTGTTAAGTGCAAAGTTTCTCCTTAAATTCAAGTATCGAACGAAGCTCATCCAATACTATAATTTTCAAAATATTGAAAGCAATGGATGTTTTTAGATTTTAATACTGTCTTTTACAAATTCAAAGTATTCTTGATTCTCCAGAAAATAATAAACTTTTAAGCTTGTGTCACTTAATATCTTATATATATATATATAGTAAAAGATAATAAACTAAGGACAAATAACTTTGACAATTAAGAAAACAAAACGAATCTGTAGTATAAGGTTACGCAAACATGCAAGTAAAAGACTTTGAAGAGGACATTCGAATCTAGACGATCGGTTTACAAAGCACGAGTGTTTAACCCACCACTGCGTTACAGTCGGATGATTGCCAAATGCACGTTCGAAAGTCATATGCGCAGGGAAGGTACTTCAGTATTGGAAGTTTAAATTGGCAATGCGACACTTGCCGACAGCGTGTGAACTAATCTATACGGCTGACGGGTGTTGCCTTTGACATTGTAAACGTTCGCAATTTCGTTTGGTCATAAGGAGAAATCGAGTCGCAGCATTTCGATTGGTAATGGATTCAGGTAAGACGATCATGTTTCAGTGTAATTTGGCTTTAATTGCCTATGAAAAACATTACCTTATCATTAAAAAAAAAAAAAACTTTCACGTTTACACTTGGCGTGCTCCAATATATCAATCCACAATCGAACACTGTTAAAAATGTTATTAAATTTAAAACATTTTTAATATACTCAAGAATGTGAATTTTAACATAAAGTGCTTTAATTTTGACCTAATATACTTGAATATTACGGATTTAATATACGGTATATTAATAATCAATTAATATCTTTTACGTCTACATTAATATACATGTATATTAATTTTACAATCAACCTGTATATTAAACATAATATACGGTATATGCAAATGACTTCACATACTGTATATTAATTTTCGGCTGTATTTTTCTAACAGTGAATGAAACAAATAGTGACTTTTTCACTATACGCTTTAACTAATTGCAGAAAAAGCGAATAAGATATCCTTCGTGCAAAACTATTATCACCACGAATGATCTCTCGTATTACAACTGACCAAACAAAGTCCTTAGCCGGCTTTTGCCACGCAGTCCATAAATCGATTCCCAATGGACATACGTACCCTTCCCCTTATTGTCTTTTCTTATCGTAAATTTCGCTGGTTTTGCCATTTTCGCTAATTTTACATTGCGATAATAACGCCTGCGTTCTTGAATTCGAAGATTTCCGTTCGGCCGAGCGGGCTTAATGTCACTTTATTAGGATAAATAATAATTAATAATAACATAATCTCGACGTGCACCTAATTAGTAGCGGGAAAGTTTGATAGTTTGCGATAGTCGATATGAACACGTGTACCAATAAGAAGCATAACGAAATAGGAATAATTCCACGAAATCTTGCTTAATTGGGAACAGTTGTCAACTTATAATGAGTTCCACTTGTTAGCGCGGTGATCTGACTGAGCCGAACATAGTTTCGGGCAGAATACCGGACCCCGTTTAGTGGTGGCTTTTTCCGAGTTTACTGGGTGCAGTTTGGTTTCTTATTCATTCAATGATACATTATTTGTCGAAATTTATCAATACTGAATGAGTCAACACAGTATTTACATAAAAGTTGAAGTTGAAAATGGTATTTTTCATTGTATATATATATTTATTTTATCTAAAAAATTTCGTAAATATTCAGGAGGTTTGGACTTTTCAACGTTCGATTCGGTATGAAGTGCTTATCTGTATGTGTAATATATGTGAATATAAAGATGAAAATGTATATCAAACAATTTTTATAAAGCAGCAACAATTGTAATTTCATTAGATTCAGTATTTAAATAAAAAGAAGTATAATTCGGATTATGTTTATTCACTCGTCCACGCAACGATAAAAAATAAAAGAAACGCCTCAGAGTGCGCCTACTAGATGCAAAAATTAGCATAAATATATCCGTTTTATTACAAAACTCAGACAATGAGAAAGGGAAAATTTGCGCAAATTCTTTTCTTCTTGCCGGACAACGCGGTAATTGTCCCTTTTACAATTTGGCATTCAAAAACACCATAAAATGCCCGTATAACGGTATACCGTAGCGCAAGTGGCGGACGCGTAAGTTTTTGAAAAACGGCAGTGGAACCCTCGGCGGTGGGCGGCGCGGCTGCTGTGAAGTCGCGATTATATTTCAGGTCTGAAAAAGCTCGAAATTAATGACGCCCTACATTAAAAGCTCGCAGAGAGCCGCGGAGAGACGGACTTGCAAGCTCGCCGCAAGAATTCCCCTTAGAATTCGTGGACGCTACATAAAGAGGACTGCCGCAGCCATTCCTGTAGCTGACGCTCGTTTCTCCCACTGTTTCTATTTAATGATGTCTAAATTGTCATGTGCGCCACGCGCGCGGGCGCGAAATAAAAATTAAAAAGCTCGCGGGGGAAGAAAATGGAAAAACGCGATGCGGAACGTTTCGCTAAGCTCCGTTTTCACAGCTTCGTTTGACTTCGCTTCATTCGGTTATATGTACTTTATTTTGCCGGTGTCTTATATATATAGTTGCTTTATTTGCTGATGGAATAGAACTGTATAAGGCGTTTAACAACAACTTTTTGAAATTGGTCAATTATGCTGGGAAAGTTGATCGATTATACTCGTTTTATAGTTGATGCATGTGGATGGTGCACAATAGTCCCAGAAAATAAAACCTACTGTCAGCGTCTGCATAAATAAATAACTTTCGACATTATTTTTTTATTTCCTCAATCTGCGCTGCTGTCACTTTTCGATATTCCATTGCAGGCATTTTGTTTACTTGTTAATTAAGAGATAGTAATAATTATCAATAATTGGCAATGCATCTCGGGAAAAATTTGCAATTCCGTTTAGTCGAGTAATGTATATAATAGATCTTTTGCGGGAATTGCCAACTTTCAGCACTTGAAACTATTTTATTTATCTTTTTTAATAATAGTAGGTGGCCTATTTGAAGAGGTTACATGAATTTGAAGCTTAAAGAACTATTTCTTACTTTCTGTAGTTTAAACGATGACGTATCAAAACAATTTTTATTCTAAAAATGTCAAGTATTTAAAAAAATAATAATTGATTTCTATACACTTGTAGTTTGGGAATAATACACATATCAAATGTAAAATGTGGACATTTGATAAAGACAGAAAGATATTGTTTTAAACCTGTCAACAAAATGAATACATCTGCTCGACCAATGATGCAAATTATAGTAACTACGAGCTCTCTCCGTAATTAATAAACAAAATTTATTGTCCGAGTATTTACAAACCAAATGTTCGAAATACACGGCGCTCTTCTAAATAATAAATTATTTCAAACGTTCAAATAATGCATGAAAACATAAAACAAACACGAAAACATCCAGTTACGAACAACAAACTCTCTCAATTAATTAAATGAGCATTATGAAATACACGAATCCCATTGTTATATTCTTCCATTGTTTTTAATATAAGTTTCCCGAGTTCTAAACGACGAGTTTTTACCGCAGCTCCGAAGCTCGTTCCCCGCTGCCTATTATTTTCATCAATGTTCCGCGGCGCAGGTCTTGAATATAATTAGAAAGTTAATCAGAAATTAGCAGCGTCTACATTTACAATTGTGATGCAGTATATACCGCGTAATTAATAACAATGTAATTATTACCATAACGTAACGTAAACGTAATTATTAACGTAATAATTTTCATCAAATTTCAGCGCTGCGAATCTTTAAATTAATTGAAGAGCTAATTAGATATTAGCTGATCCTACATTTACGACTGAACATAGGATTACGCTTGGGTAATTACGATAAGTCAGAAAAAGAAATTATATAATTTTATAATTTCATCGATAATGCCGTAAAATATAGTTTTATATCCAAAAATGTACTTCTTAGTAACCAATTACCATATACATTAAAAAAATGGAAATAAGTAATTATTCACAATAATATATTATTAAAGGAATTAAATGATTTTGAAAATTAAGTAACCTCGTAGAACAGCTTCTGACAAGTTTTTCTGGACTTTTTTTTGGACAGTATTTCTGGACATTTTTAAACAGTTTTTCTGGACATTTTTTAACAGATTTTCTTGATATTTTTGTAACAGTTTTTCTGAATTTTTTTTTACGATTTCATGGAAAATTTTTTGGACATGTTATTTTTGTACAGTTTTCTGGACATTTTTTTGTACAATTGTTTGTACATTTTTTTGTACAAATTTTTCTACATTCTTTTGTACAATTTTTTCTACATTTTTTACATTTTTCTACATTTCTAGTACAGTTTCTCGACATTTTTTGGACAGTTTTTCTGACATTTTTGGGACAGTTTTATAAAAAGATTATTTGGTCAGTGTTTATTAACCTGCAATTTTGGCCAGTTTTCCTGGACAATTTTTATTGACCATACCAGTGTTAAGGCCGATTTTTGTAGTTGTTTTGGTTAGTTCTTATCCAGTTTTTTTTTTTTTTTGTTTTTTTTTTTTTTTTTTTTTTTTTTTTTTTTTTTTTTTTTTTTTTTTTTTTTTTTTTTTTTTTTTTTTTTTTTTTTTTTTTTTTTTTTTTTTTTTTAGTGTTTTTGTTATTTTGTTATTTTGTTATTTTGTTATTTTGATAATTTTTGTCTGTTATTTTTTTCTGCTATTTTTGTCTTGATAATGTTTTGTTACTTTTTGGCCCCATGTACATACAGCATTAGCAATTGCCCATGACAATTGGCTTTGTTAAATTAAGATGCAAACAAAACACAATACACATATGGTTACATTGGTTACACATATTATTTCAATTTTAAAAATTGCATAAATTCTTACTTTAAAAAAGAATTAATATTTCACGAGTCTCAATTACAAACACTGATGAAACTGATTGAAACAAAATAATTTCCCAACATGCTTGTCGCGCGACTTGCTCTCAGCTCGCTTATACTTTCTTCCGGATTATAATTGCAAGGCTGCATAATTTGCAGCTCGTAACTGCATAACGGCCAAAGTGCTTGGATATGTCTGCGCATCAAGCTAGCAATTATTTCTAAGAATCGCAAAAGACGTCGCTGAATGACGTTATATCCGGGACTCGACCCCCGTGCCCGAACTTTTACGCGCATGTGCTCTAGTTTTTGTCTCGCGAGAGTAGTCCCAATTACAGTTTACGTGCCTCTATCACCTTTTCGAGCTTCTTTGCACGGGCAAACTCCTTTCCTCGCCACGTTTTCGTCGCGCATTTACATTTTCCCATACTGAGTAAATTAATAAGAACTTTTTCCAACTTTTTTAATTAGAGCTCTTTCTAAGGGCTTTCATTAACAGCCGGCAACTTGTTGGTTTTTCACTCCTGCAGCGCAAAAAGTGCCTCAAGGATTGAACAATTCCAGGAATGGGCGTTTATTTCATTGACAATTCACCGACCGGCCGGCTGAAGAACTATAAAATCTCCGAGTTATTTCATCAAATATATAGCACGCGACTCTCTTAAATTGTCAGTGCGCGTATTCCTTTAAGTAAGCTGATCTTGAAAGTCTCGTCTGCAAAAATCAACATTTTTCCACTGATAACAGAAAACCGGAAAATCGTATATATATGTATACGGGAATGCGTCATCTGCGCCGTTAAGAGCGGGCAATGAAAACACCACGACCGCGCCAGTGTCGGGAGACACCCTATCCGCGCATGCAATCCTGTTCCGAGAAACGACGGAAGAGTTTAGAATAGTACTGGAGAAAAGGGGAAAGAGATCTAGCAATAGAACATTCAATAGAAGCAGAAGGAAACCTCCTCGTGAACCATGTTCTCTTAACGGAGCACTTTAGTTTCAGGACCGAAAACTGCCTTTGATCGACGTAAGTACGCACCTGGCAAGTATCTTAAGCGGCCATATTACCCTGTTACGAGTTACGGTAGACGGCCTCGAATTTATCTCGTCATGACCTTCGGGCATTTTCAACTTTACCCCAACCGGGCACTGTGTCCCAAGTGTACAACGTTGTCGATCGATATTTCCCGCAACTTCATTAGTCGAGGAAAATAATTCAATATAGCTTACGGAATGATACTGTTAAAAAGATGAAAATGTAGTTTTATCGATTAATCATTGTTCTTTTTCTTCTTCTAGAGATTTCAGCATTCTGAAAATTCTTCAAAAGCCCAAATGTACAATTTTCATACGAAGGTCGAAACTCCTGCGACTCCCATTGCAAAAATGAATGACGAGCATCGAAAATTAATCTTCGGGCTTTCCCGGCACGAAGCGTTTCTTAATTTTAAGTAGAACAAATCCGAAGAGGTGCGGTCTCCCCGGTCACGTTTAATCCTAATTGTCGGCCTCGAGTCAAAAGACAATCGTCCGCTAACGGGGCGTTCGCCATTTCCGGCTAGTCGTCGATCCAGCATTCCGGATCCGGGTGGCAAAGTTGCCCCAGAAATGAGACAGTACTTCGGCCACGAGTGTTTCGAAACGAACGTGAAACGATGTGGTCGTCCGGGAGATGTGCAATGGAGATATAGTTGGATATACCAAGACTCGATGTCAGAGTGCTTGCACCTCTAATGACGCCATTAGTTTTGCAGAGGTAACAAAGTACAAATTCGAAACTTCATTCAAACTCAGCGCGTCAAAAGGAACCGTTCTCGTTTATGCGATTCAACTGTTTGAATAGGATAATTGATATGAGGCAGAAGTGATGCCAAGCCTTGAAACATTGATTGTCATTTTTGCACAACATGGCAATCATGGCGTGCTGGAAACTATACTACAATAACTTAAAATGCGCTCCCATCAAGACCATCAACTATATTATCACGAATATTTACGCCAAACGATAAAGTTTACCCATTCGACCCATCTACAAATTCCTAGACTATTACTTGCTTCAGAGCAGAGCCTAAACTATGACATAACAGCGATAAAGCTCGATTTTTGCTAAACTGGAACAATCGTAGAAAACTCAACAGCTATTTGCACAACGCCATTATCGGTAAAGTAGATTCCTTTCGTTATTACACCATAAACCGAACGGATATTCGACGTGCCTAGATAAATTATACTTCTAAAGCCGAGAGATAGAATCTAGAGATCTTCCGGACAGGCCGGATACACCGTGGCCAAATAGTTGGGCGCATACCGATGCCCGTCCCATTTCCACCGAAGGCGACTCACTCGCTCCCTTGCCCACCCTCGGAGACGCTGCTTTCGTGACTGTTGATAGCCCCTACTAAATAGTTCCGATTTAGCGCCAGTATACCCTATAACTGTGGGATTATGCCACGCGGAATTCGCTCCTGGGATACCCTTAACGCCAGGCCGCCAGCGTTGCTGCTAACTTGTGATTTACCGTTATAATAGCCTGGGCCCGAATTACTTCGAGCGCACGGCTGCACGCGAGAAACTGCTCCTATACGAAACCCTTTTACGGCCGCGAGGAGGTGAGCCGATGTCCGAATGCCGGACATTCGCGAATCTTTGGCCTGCAATTGCGCGATGCGCATAATTGAGATGCACCGACATTGCAGCGAGGATAGCTTCTGCAGTTTCTGGAAAAATGCGTCTGGTCGATGGAAGCGATTTCAGCAATTGATAGCAAGTATTAGAAATTGTAGAAGGTGGCCATGATAAGAGTCCTTTAAGTTTTGTAGGCTAAAAACGAGATAATGGATTTTCATGAGGATATCCTGTTTTTCATCACTTCTCGCCGAGATGTTATTACCCAAATAGCACGAGCACGTTCATTGGATATCCAATTTATGTCATTGACGTCCAATGTATGTCTAGTTATCATTGTCGTCTAGTGTACGTTTTCTAACGGGTCCAAACTGGACATACATTTATTTGTCCAATATACGCATGAGTCTGGCCGTCTATTATCAGCTTATTATATGGATATCAATTTTAAGTCTAATTTTCGTCCATGGATAAACTGACGAAAACTGAATGAGTCATGGACGTCCATTACTATCCAGGTTTTGCAGTGAGTTCTCTAGTCCACATAGTGTTTTCGATGCTGTGTGGATGTATAATTTCTCCGGCATTATTATATATACATTGGTCGTTTTGGAGATATGGAATAACAAACGATAAAATACATAGAGTGGTCAATACCGTAACGATCATTGTAAGATCGGTATCACGTAAATGGATCAGGGTATAAAGGACGTCGTAGAAAAGGATAAGTGCTTTATGATTGGTTGCCTTTGATCACTCGACGTGTAAACCTTACGACGTTTGCAACTGTTTAGATGATAGAATATTGTTAACTAATCAAGCCGAGCAACCATTTAATTTGGTCCACAATTGACCAATTGGAATTATAATCAAGCAAAAGGAGACAAAAGAGAACATTTTTTGTATTAACGAAAAAAATGTAAATTTTTATAAACAATGTGAAAATATGTTTTACACTGATTCGAAAACTTTCGTGTATAATTAGCGAATTTATGTTAATTTTGATACATTTATTCATGTGCACGTTAATTATCTAATTTAAATGATATTGCCATTTCAATCTGTTTTGAATTCACGTGAAATATATTTCAGCATTGGCAATTAGTCGAATCACAACTCAAATTTTACGTTTACGAAAGCTCCTCGCATAATGACGGATGGAGTTTGGAAGGGTTGCCATGTCACGAGATAAGTGGAGGTAGTTGAAAGCGAGGAGGGTGAGGGAATCAAGAGGTCGGGAGCCGAGTTTACAAAAGGTGGTAAAAGAAGAAACGGAATGAAGCTGCCTCACTCCGTTAATTGGCAGTAATTACGTTCCTCTAATTATTGTACTCCGCTAACAGTTTCCATAGCGGAGAATATTCAAGGTGGCTTCGAGCACCGAGGACGATCGAAGGGCCTAAAATATATGCACAGTGGCTGACAGAGCATATTTTTTATCTTTGTATAATGCGGCATTTCGAGTTCTGTTTACGATCCCGGCTAATTTCACTAGGATACTCCTTATTCATTTTTTACGATAAATAGCGGCATTCATTGATCTTGCAAAATTGTATTCGCGATCGCGTTCTCATTGAAAACTCCACTTCTCTCTTAAACAAGTATAAGATCTATATATCTCTATATAATAATGAAGTAAAGCGTTTGCATTTTCAGATACGACAAGCTTACTAGTCTTGTTCTGACTGAGAAAATCTTTTTATTCAGACAAAAATTTGGTTTTATTTTTATATTCAGAACTTGATCATGAAATACCAAGTTCTGATCTGACTTTCTATTCCTAGTGGAAACTTAATCTAAAATTGCTTTCATTTTTTTCCAGAGATACCAACCGGTTAATTTTTAGAAATTAATTATAAGAATGCAAAAAGTCTTTTCATGATTTTTAAGAACCACATTAGGTTCTATAGGAACCTGGTAAATTTAGAAATGATGGCGCAGTAAGTCATCGTAGAGGGACTTGTCAAGCAGTTTATGTAAACACCCCAACAACACGAATAGAAATAAAGGAAATGTGATCCATCACATTTGGAAAACAATTCAAGTGGTGCTAGGAACATCTGTGATATCTGACACTTGGTTAGGCTAGGTAAAACCAGTGTGGTCAGTTAATTGAAGCACTGATGGGTTACTCTAGGAATAATGGATTACTGACCAACGTACGTCCAGAAGATGAATATGTAAAAAGATCGATTTAGTACCGGTTTTCAAATATTTGAGTCCTTTGTTGATTCTGATGAAGACAACCTTTTGTAATTGGCCAAAGTCGATAAGGATATATAATATGACAAGCTATGCAGGAACTCGCTAACTTAAATAAGTGTCAAACCTGAGAAGGTTAAAACTTTTTTGGGTGAATAAGACAGGTCCTGATTAGAGTTCAATTTCTTGTATTTGGACATGACATATATCAACATCTGAATTTTCAAAAATTCTATCTGAATGCACGGATGCAAACCCACACCCAACCACACAGTGGTGTCGCGTGGCATATGTATACACACAATCGTGAAGTCGAGACAATAATGGTGTTCTCGTTATTCACAGAGGATTCGACGAGCGGCGGAAACTGACTTCGGCGTTCTAAACGATACAACGGGTAACCCGGAAACAGTCGAATTCGGTTCGAGAGACATACGTGTGGTATTCCCGCGAGTACATAAGAATCGTAAAACTAACGTAACGAACCGTGAGAGGGCACACGCGTGACATTATCCTCCGGTCATTGGCGACCGGCCAAAGTAAACCGATGGAAACGGGAATAACGAAGAGGTGAATTAAAGATGGCAACATTACATTAGTTTTTATTGCTCGCGTTGCTGGAACGAGCCATTATGAAAGCCATTTCTTATGACTGAATTTACAACGTATATGATAAGCAACGAAGTTTCTTTAATTAAATCTGAATACAGTCGTACCTCTCTTACTTTACTCGTTTACGACCATGACACTCCGTTATTTTACTTGTCTCATGTTGGCATGTGAAGCGAATGAAAGGAATTTTTGTAAATGTATATATATACACATAAAAATCAATAGACTACAAACTTTCAAAAACAATTATAAAATTTTAGTTCAAACAAATCATTAACAAAATATTAAATATATGATGGCATTAAGAAAAATATCCATATTTTGAAAAAATTCCACAAAAATGAGTCGAATGTAAAAATCATGGAACATATCGATTTTATATTACATGGCGGAAACAGATGAAATTTGGAAATCGGCACATTACGCATCGTTTAAATACCTGAAGGTGGTCGTTCGTTTTTAGGGTTATAGGCTAATTGACGCTCATCAAAAGGTCCGATATCAAAATTCATGTGCAATGGTAGGGCTGACCATTGTGGTTTTGGCTACTTTTAGTAGACGTCGATGTCCCGCTCGTTTTCACAAATTTGCGCGACAACGCGGTTTCCTGTTATGTGTTTAATGCGCCATTCGTGTCGTTAAAGTCCACTGGAAAACCGATCTTTATAGACTCATAGCTTCTGTTATTTTTTTTTTTTTTTTTTTCACGTTGTTTTAAACGAGAACTCGAGTAGCGACAAAGTTTTCCAACTAACAAGTGCTCGCTATTCCTGATTACTGTCGAGTGTTTTAAATTTTAAAAGGACACGTGAATGAAAATACATGCTATTTATTGTCACCGAACTTTATCCTCAGTAGTAGTTAAAAAAAAAATATTCATATGTGTGGAAATAATTATTGTCGAGTTTTAAAAAGGATGTACAAGATGGCCACTTTCAGTAGCACCTGAACGAATAATAAATAAATGAACAAATAAATTTACAAATTCAATTATTATATAAGAGTACATTTGTACTAAAAAAATAAATGAAAAAAACATATGATGATATCATACAATTTTTTATATATATATAGTATTTAAAACAAAAATTGTTAAAATATATTATTCGAAATAAAGTGAATAATGTCATAAAAATTATTTCAAAAATGAATATCAGCATTATTAGATATAAATAGTAAAATTTCCTTGCAACATTTAAAAAATTTTTCAATTTTATGACATTATAATCTGATAATGTAATTTTTACCATATGTAAGAAGAGTATGGCATATACTTACATGATAAAAGAAAATCTCATTTGTCGAAAACTCCGAAGACGTAACGATAACTATTGTTATACGGTTTAAAATTTTAAAATAATTTCGTTTTTATATTCCCATTTATTTTAATAGTTTTACCCTAGTGTGGGTTTTCTGCAGTTTTCGCACACTGATGCGTACGAATATGGGTCTTTTTATGTAGTCGGCTGCAGGTTTGGTATGTGCTATTAGGTTTGGTAAGGTCCTTGGAAAATTAATCGAATTCATTTCGATGGAAAATTAATAGTATTTTCGAAATTTATAATTTAAATTTAGTAGTAACGAAACTGAATTGAAAGATAACAAATGATGAAGATAAAGTCCGGTTTCCTGCTCGTTCTTGAATAGAGACGTAACTTGGAGTGTTTGTAGCACGGAGAATCTGTCGATGCTCGCCCCGCAGGTGAACAAGAAGTTCATCAAGGATTTGGATTGTTGGGAATCTGGCAATTCGTCAGTGCTTGTCTCAGATGGACAGTAACCGACTGGTATCAATAAATTGGACAATCATTTGGGACTGATACAGTGCTAGCCAGTTCGGTGAATATGACATTTGAAGGTTTATAGCAGGAGAAAGGAGATTTGAAAAGAAGAAAAAAGTTCATTTGTATACGATTTGCCTCGTTTCATGAAAAGATTATCTTTTGTTTTTTATTGAGCAATCAGATAGGAATTCAAGACTAGATAACTTTCCCATTAAAAACCAAAATATCCCCGCTATATATCCCTTACAAACATAGATTTCACAGATTATACACACATGTCGGCAAAACCGCCATCTTGTGACGTAGGAGGTAGAAGGAGTAGGGATGACTTCCACACCTCCGCGTTTGCACAGTATTGTGGGGTGGCGAAACGGACAAAAAACAGTATCGTAGGTTTTACTGTACAGGGTTTGCTGGGAAATTTTCTATATTGGAAATGTGCTGTGCAATTAACAACAATACCCGTCGATGAATTCATTGAGACTCGCGGAATGTTTACATTTTTACTCGTAACACATGAAACGTAAACAAAGACGAACATCCGCGTGTATCCACTTGATGCCTTTTACTGTATACGCATAGGTATACAGCAAGTATACATATGCGGATCATAATATATACATCAAGCAAACCTAAAATATACATATATATATATATATGTCTGTACGTATATCTCAGAAAATTTATTAATGACGGGAAAAATAAAAGACAAGAATTTACATGCAGTGTTCATCATAAAGTGTTCAGTTTATAGGACTACAATATCATGATTATTACAATTAAATTAATGCTCCTCTCATAGTGTGACATTTCCGAAATCCGCCAACATTGCCACAAGTTATACCGCTGGCAGTGCCTGTGGTAGATCCCCACTACTAAGAATATTGCACTTGCATATCAATTATTTCATCTGCTTCATCTTCTTGATATCGTGACAGTATGAGAAGGAGTACAATACTAAAATCAGTATTCGCCATCATTGAAAACAGTAAACAAAAATAGTATAGATAGTCATTACATTAGCAGGCCTTCGACAAAATCACTTCTTTTTTTAAACGTTGCAAATGGGTCTCGTTCGCTCGCTTTAATTGTACATTGTATCAATTATTTAATTTAACTCGGCAGTTTTTACCGTAAGGGGCTGAACAAATGTTTCTTCTATTCGCGTTAAGATCCCTGGTTGGCTCTCGGTTCGGAAAGGGCTATTTTAAGCAAAAAACCACCGAAGTGAGAGCAAAAGAAGAAGCGAGGAAGGCGGAAATTTCCAGGAAAGCAATTTAATTTCACCGAGCCCACTTGCAATTCTTTATTTTTCCCCGTGAATTACGTTAGGTGCATTGAGAGTAAGCATTTCGACGGCCTTTTGCTTTGACGTTTGCTCAGTAGCTCTTAAGCCGCCCCTCGTCTTGCTACTGCATTAATTAATATCGGGACATTTTCCACATTCAACGACCCACAAGAGGCGAAATAAAAAGTATAAAAAAGAAACGAATCACAAGTGTCTATACAGTTAAGTTCTCCAACCCCTTCTCGTGGAATTTCGTTGAAGGTAATCCGCGAGGAACTCCGCGGAACAATGCAAATTAACATGTTACGTCAAGTCAATTTTGCGTCTCTCGCGACATTAAGCAGTTTTTCATTGAAACTTATAAGCAAGTGGCCTGCTGCGATAAATTCTGCATCCAGCACTTTTATTCGCTTCGGTTAAAATATTTTAATTCGGGTCAAGTGCATAATGAATAGGACGCATAGAAACTTTAATTAAGCGGAAAGACTTCATTTGTAAAAAGGTTGAATAATCCTCGGCCATTAAATACGTATCGTTTATACAACGTTGTAAGAGCAATGAAATAAAGTTCAGGATTTTGCAAATGAAATAGAAATTATAGCAGAATGGATTCTCTCTGCATTTATGTCGAGGGGAAGGACATAATGAGAGAGAAAGAAAACACTGCTTACATTAATCAACCTACTTCCACTGAAGTTTACTCTAAATGAAGTTTGAAAGTTTGACGCGTTAATCGATCGCCCTGTAAATTTTTAGATGCGATTGCCTATAATTGGATACTTCCAGCTAATAAAATGTTATATACACCTAAATTACGTTTAATAATTGAAATTAATAAAATAATACATCTCTTCACATCTCACACGCAAATGACAAGGAATGTTGCGAATGTTATGGATAAGTGATTTTTGTACGTGGTAGGAATTTTACATTATTTATTTACTTTCTGTATTATGACTATGTCTGTTTACATTTTTCATATATATACAAATGAGTGTAGTACAATCTTGTTTGTATATATTTTTAATGAAATGAAACGTCATTTCCTGGGCTATGTCGTACTAAACTCTTCTCTTCTATGTTAAATGCGTAACGATGAAAAAGCATTATGCATCGTTTAGACATTGAATCGGACAGAATATATATTGTATAGTATATGCAGGAAAAAAAAAGTATAAAACATTGACGACTGCATCCCATCTTTTGTATAATAGCAACACTAATAAATTCCATTGTATATTTATAGTCGTAATTTATATTCCGCCGTATTATTCATGAGGCGGATTACGATCTTCTTCCATTCACGTATATTACATAAGCGGTATAGCGACTGACGTTAAATTTATTAATATTACACATATGCAGTCAACGTTCAAAATTTCTTGACCCCCCCCCCCCCATGACGCGTATAGAAAAAAATGATTGTTAGAATCATTCTGAGGCAATTCACGCAGGAGGTCCTCTTCTGGGAAATAACATAAGCAGATTTACGAGTTAATTAGCGAAGGCTTTTTCTTGTATTTTCTTATTTAGAATCAAAGAAATGAAAATTTTGTATTCCTTATATTATTTTACTTCTTTATATCAATTTCGAATTTAATTACTTGTTACTTCGAACCATACCGTAAGTTGGATTCAAATATTGAATTTGGTTACTAAAAAAAAAAAGATCGTTTCATATATGATAGTAAACCAAAAAATACAAGAATAAATTTCTGAGTGTTTTTGACTTGTCAGAAAATTGTCATTATTTCAACAAATTCAACCTGGAGTGTCTGCAGGAGAAATTCTGTCCAATTTTATTAGATACAAGCTAATCGCTATCTAAAATTATTGGTTTAAAAGTGTATGCAATAAATGAGTTCACAATCTGCACAATACCTCGACAAAAATAAATAAACTAGCTTTTACTTAAAATACTGCCTAAATACTTATAAATTGTATCTAATAAATATGCAGTAAGATTATTCAAAATATGTATATAAAACAAATGAACAAATATTAGATACATATACTATCCAGTCGAAATATCCAGTTTATTTATTTACATGCCCTCTTAAAACCGTTTAATCATTTGTTTTCAAAACAAACGTATTGTTCTTCGTACTATCTACGCATTCTATACGTATGTATACTTCTGCAAACTTAGTAGGACGACAGTTTGACCTATTTTCTTTTATAATTTAATAAACATATATTATAATAAAACACCGAGATGTAAAATGCCATAAATATCGGCTGCGATTGATTTTCTCAGACGTGAATATTGTAGAGTATGAGGTTGAGGTTAGCAATTCTGTCACATATGAAGAAGAAATATGTCCATGTTAATAAAAATGATAGTTGCGAAAGATTTAATGATGATAACAATGTAGATAATGATAACAGACATAAGTCATCCCATATGTGCCTAAAAATGTTGAACAAAAACTAGGTGCAAACTGGCCAGTTATATTGTACGCAAACTAGACAGTGAATAAGTAAATTATAGCCAAAAACTTTAAAATATTTGGGCGAAATTTCTACCAGGGTGATGAACGTACAAAATTATAATAAATGCAAATTGGTATTAAAAAAGAAAATGAATAATTGTTAAGAATCGGCAATGATAAAGTGAAATTATCACAACAAATATCAACAAAGGAAATTACACAAAGATAATAATTTTCTCTATAAACTAAGGAATTTTTTTACAACTCTATTGTGTACTGTATAATTATTGCACATAAATTAAACGCCTGAATGTACTAAGGAGCGAAACAAATATCGACTCGTATAATTTCGCAATGCATATTTAATAGGGACAATCCGCAGAACACCGCTTAACGCTTTTTGAAATATTTACCGGTGGTAACTGAGCGCATATCTCTTTTAGTTCGAAAAAAATAAAACATAACAGAATTAATACCCAATAAGTAAAAACAAAAAACCTTGCAAACTTTCGAGCGCTGACGAGTAAAAAAAAAACCGAAAACTCTATTTAATCGCATTATAGTTTGCATAAATTTCTCCTAATTGTCGGCAGAACTCGCGGGAATCCTGAAAAAATAGTGATGCCACTAAAAGCTCGCATTTTAAATTCTCAAAGTCCTCGAGCAATGTGGAAACGGATTTTTGTCCGAGTGGATGCTCAGCTATGAATAGGTACATCTAGTATACCTATACTTATATAAATGCTGAAAATGCATGCAGCTGTTATATCTGTGGAACGAGCCTTATTCTTTATCTCATCCTCCTCGTGAAGCTTTTGTACGAAAATCATACGAATTCTCATCATGCTATACGAAGTGTTCGAAAACTGCACCGGCGTTATAGTCGTTCATCTGCAAGCTCGAACTATATGATATCCGAGAGATTACCTAAATACGATAATAACCCCTTTTCCTGTAACTCTGTCCAGTAATAGGGACTCTTGTTCCTAGAATTTTCATCCGGGATATACCTCGGGTATATCTAACTCGGAGAGCGTGCCGTGGCGATTCGTTCGAAATAAAACTTTTGTTGGCAGCAGGAAAAGCCTGTTGGAAAGCTCTTCTCTCGTAAAGAGGACATATAGGAACTCCGGTAATACATCGTTTGACTCGATTCACTTCGAGCGACCCCTTCGCACCGGAGATTTGTGCGGCTACATTGTTTCGGTCAGTCCGGTTATCTGAGCGTAATGAGCCGCTTGTATTGTTCCCCGACGTATTAGGCCCCTACTCTTCTTCCACAATAGGCTTCACTCGAGGATGGATGAATTAAGATCCCGTTCCGCTCTGATGGACCTTGAATTTTGACGAATTTGTCTATACACCTTTCATCCCTTGAGATAATTGGAATGCTCCACATAATAATTCCTGACGAATCGTCTTTATAAATCAACAGCTGTAATGATGCGTGCAAATGGTGATTGATCGTGGTGCGTTATGATTGACCAGAATTAAATGAAATCGTACACGATCATTAACTAGCGGTCTTTATGATCTTGATGATAATCGGGAGGACTGAGAGTACAGTTACGAAGCAAAATGTTTCTAAGTCGGGTTCATTTTGAGCAGTATTATTATTTTTTTTTTTACAATAAACATCCTGTAAACATTAATTAGCATTCTTTGCACATTGAAATTTAATTCCAAGAAAGTAATAGAATTCGGGGTGAGGGGGGGGGTGGCTTTTTGAGATGTTAATTACAATACTAAAAAAGAGATTTATTTTAAAATTCATTTTTTATTTTAACAGTATACTCAAGTCCGATTTTATTGAGTACGTTTTTCAAATTCAAATTTTTTTTTTAAAGGGAACTTGAAATTATATCTTCCTATAATTATGCTATTTTTACATATGTATTGTTAGTTTGGTCAATAATATTTTCGAAATTTATAAACTATCAAAATAAAAGTAAAGTCTACGAGGTCAAAACATGAAATCGAGGTAATGAAATGAATAGTAGAACACCAATAAAAAAAACACTTTGATAAGGATGCATCAATTGTCATAATAAAGTACCGATAAGAAAAGCATCTAAAATGTATAAGTTTTAAAGAAACAACGCTGATGTATCGTCTCATTCGTCTGTATATAAATTTTCCAATTTTAAAGTGTTTGTTGCCATGTTCACTGAACAGAGTGAAATAATCTTATTAACAAAATAAAAACTATCGACCAATTTAAAAACAATTACAAATACGCATTAAAATTTCCAAAGCTTTGTGAAATTAGCAAATATTACCAGTATAAAAAAAACAACAGAAAGTGGGAAATAATACGTATATACGAAATAATTTCTTATTTACCAGAAAGTTATTTTTATATAAATTTTGAATTTTTGACATGTAATAAGTTTTTGAAACCGTTAAGTTTTTAACTTGTAATTATTTTTTCGATTTATTTCGATTTAATTTCGAATTAACGAAAATTATTCATATTCGTGAACAAATTGTGAATAAATTATAAAAATAACTGCGATTTATTGCTTGTTTAAATGTACATTTGAACTGATATTTAGGCAATAATAACTTTCTGGTCTTGATAGATGTAAATTTGTATACTCCGGTGAAGTTTTTTTCTTCTCCGTTTATATCTTTTATGTTTTAATGGTTTCCATAAATCATATAAATCTTATATGATTTAGGATGATTTGAATTGAAAATGTTGTTTTTTTTTATTATTTTTTTTTTTTTTTTTTATAGAATATGATAATAAAATTTATATATAATTTCATTATTTTTAGTTTTAATGAACAAAAAAATTGTTTTGATTATTTTTTTCAACTTCCAAGGTGAACTTAATTCTATAACAGAAACCTATTTTTTGAAGTCTGTTGAGAGTTTGTAACATATTTTGAATATAATTGGTTGGAATTCACGTAAAAATGTCATCTGCACATCTGAAATAGAACGGTAATTTGAAGGATAGTTTTTGAACTAATATATCTTCTATAAAATCCATCACTATGTCAGCTACTGTAGGAGATAATGGGGTTCCCATATAGGTGCTCCATATACTTGTTTGTACATAGTGCTTTGAAATTTAAAATACGTCGATTCTAATATTGTAAAGAATTAGTTAATTGATAGCACTTTTTGTAAATAATTAACAATATCAAATGACGCGACGGGCCGCGTTACAATTAGTTAATCACTTAATTTACTATCTTTGATATTATTTAAAAAAGAGAGTAGTTTGGGTAACTGGAGCGTAGTATAAAACGAAATATAAGTTGAGATTAAATAATACGAAGCTAACGATGATAAAATGTGACAAAAATTGGAAAAATGTTATTCGAAATGAAAAATGAACAATGACAAACGTAACTAATACTTATTAACGACAAAACGAGTCGGAAATGTACAGAAAGAAAATGGAATACTTAAAAAGCAATAATTAAAAAAAGAATATCGAAAATGTTTCTAGAACAATTCAACTATGAATATATATAGTTAATAACAACAAAAGAAAAATAGTCTTTTTTAAGTTTTTATTTATTTTTCATCTTTCTTTTCTTTACTTCTAAAGACTACTCCATGCGTCAAAATAATTTGAATGATGAAATTGTCGGGCATTAGAATAATAAACAAAATAACACAGAATTCTTTCAGCGAGCAATCGATCATTGTACTACACGCACTACACGAGCATTGTTGAGTGAACAAAACCATATCTAAATTTTTCAGATTATGTATCGGTCTCTACGGGAACATTCAGCGACAGCCTTGCAACCGCCATCGCGAGTTCAGTAAAAACGACACGTTTTTGCAATTAGCATAGTACCGTTCTGTGGCTGATGGACGTAAATCAGCATTCCGATCGTAGAACCTCTAAACTACCTAACTCTTCCTACTATATATACTACTACTACTACTACTACTAAAAAACGATAAAAACGATCCAGGACACCTGAAATATCTTTTTGTGAAAATCTTAATCTAAAAATGATCCATTTTTACATTTAATTTTTCAAGTTTTAAGGCAAATAAAATTCGTAATTCGTGTTTTGCGTTTGTATTACGTAAATTGGATGTTGTATAAGAGACATTTAGGAACAAAAAAATACAGACGACATTTACTTTCCAGGTATATATTTATTTATACGATCTCATTTTCTTAGAAAATGCACCCCCGTCCTCCAAATAAATATTTGATACGCGACGTCCTAGTAATTACTAGCGCACATTTCGGCCTTACCGATTCGAATTTCTTACGTCTTTTATTTCTCATTTCTTTTGATAAATTACAATTATACAGGCTAATGTATAATTTCAGTTCGTCAACGAATTGTTTCATTCGTAAATTCAATATTTAACGTCGCACATCACGTTCTACCTAATCACCGGGCTAAAGTCGGCAACTCGATTGCTATTAAATTACTACGTTTCATATACGAATTGCTCGCAATTTCACAATTTTTTGGTCACTCTTACTTTATTTGCGACGGATGCTCTTCGCGTCTGATCTGGTACCATATACCGCGATCGTTTCTCTAAACTTAAGTCGAACTTGAATTTGCACATCCTTATACAAAACTGATATACCGTACAAAAACGCAACACGCGAGGACCTCCGTGAGAAAACGTCTCACATCCTTCCCTATGACAGATTAACACATTCCGAATATACGTATTTTGACATGGACGAATATAAATAAGAGGTTTCACTGTAAGTATGCCAATCTAAGTACTTAAACCTATCGTTAATACGCGATTACGATGAAACCCAGAATCGTGTAATACTTTGTAATTAAGTAAGTGTCGATTAATGATTTATTCGCAATATTCAATTTGCTAATAAAACAACATGACTATTCAACTGAAATTAATATTATTATTGCCGTCTTCGCAAATTCGAAAAAAAAATGGTCCTTGAATTATTATCCATCTGGCCGTAATTCGCATCTATCCGTTCAGAATTCAAATTTATACACATATGTATTTCGGATCTGCAGGCACAGCCTCCAGTGCAGCATACAACGACTCTACGTAATTTACTTACTACTTAGACTACGATTGGTATATACAGAATACATTTCCTAAAATACACACACGCGCACGCACTCACGCATTCCATTTTCGCTATGGCAAGTAATTAGATAAGGCTGCGAGGTCGTCGATGCAGAGCGCAAACCAGTTTGCGTCCCGCACTTTTAAAATATAAGGAACCGCGGGGCAATAATTGATATTCTAGCAAAGAAATATTCGGCCAGCAAACATACTTTACAGAATACGCGCAGGTTCTAAGGGTAGGTTTACATGAACAACTCAGCCGACTTTTACGTATTTATCAGTCATCTCCTGCAGCATAACTTTGGTAGCGTCCGCGTTGTCGGAGGGCACCTGAAAGCAAAAATCGCTTCAATTATACTTGGGTCAATTGTCATTTTATATACGTGGTCGAACGATATTTTCTTTTCAATTTTTCTCAATCAATTGTTTAATCTCGATTATTTATTTTAATGCAAAAATGTCACCCACTTCCTAGGACGTACCATTCTACCAGATCGGTTAATCCAGTACATCCTCAGTTTGCCGAATGCCTTGACGTAGCCTTCAAGAACAGCGCCGTGTATAAGCGGTTCCCTGTAAGCTCCACGCCATTTTCTTGCATTCCTCCACTTGAGCTTTTCGACCCATTGAAGAGTGCCTGTCGAAAATGTTCAGAATACAATCGAAGGAATGACGGCGAGAGAGAGACAGAGATAGAGAGAGACAGAGAGAGAGAGAAAGTTTTATATGGAATATGAATAAAATTTACCTTGCGTATTGACAATAGGATCCAACTGCCCATTGTAAACGTATACGCTCATGTTGGTCTCGTTCAACAGACGCTCCACTGTAACAGACAAGGTCGTGGATATTAGCATTCTCTTGTTCCAATAATGACTGATTTTATAACATTTTTATTATTTTTCCGTAAATTTTTCGTTTGTTTTTTAATCTTACAATTTATACATATATATACTGATAATCGTATGTGAATTAGCAGAAAAACAAGTAAAAATTAAAACGTTTTATAAATATTTTTTGAAAATAACATAATATGAAGAAGTTTTTAATCTAAAGAGTAAATTGATAATAATTAAAAACTTATTAAAATGTACATTTTCGAGTTTCAAAAAGTGAAAATCTGATTTTTTTGAGATCGTATTGTATATGTATAGTCTGGAATTTTCGTATAATCATGCAGAACTCAGAGCTGATAAAAATGATGAAAAGATTTCCTAAACCTTTGAAACACATTGGAACCAAACTTATTCCTTATTTAATTCCACAAAATTGTAAATCTACTCATGTATGAACAATGTCGAGACTCTTAAATACCCATTTTGATTGGAAACAAGTTGATTTGATTTGAAATCATTGGTCATGACAATTGAATGTGATAGTTGAATGTGATACAATCAGATCAAAACATGTTTCCTCGATTCCATCGAAATAAATGACAACTTTCATTGTGAACAAAAAATTTCAAAGGAAAATAAACTATTATATCGTGCAAAGGACTAAATTTTTTGAAAACCGTGTAAAACTTGTATGAAAGTAAAGTCTCAATGAAAATTTAAAAATAACTAATAATAGAGGATACAATATATTTCGTACCTAGGGCGCAAAACGATGTACATTTCGAAATATTTCGAAAAACCCGAAAGTTTTTTTTATATGAGAATTAAAAAAAAAAATATAGAACAAAAATTCCACTTCTTTGTCAATTAAGTTATCATCAATAGATACAGGAATACACCAGTCCAGATTTAACCAATCAATATAAGTGCTTACAATAAAAAGAACACTTTTCACCCTCAAACGCCAGATTCCAATTCAAGTACCTTTTCTAACTGCAGGTTTCATAAAATCCTCCTTAAGGTGATGAAAGACGTCATACCTCTGCTGGCCCCACGTGGAATTCAGCCCGAGGATCTTCTTCACCTTGTTATTCATCAGTCTCGAAAGCGCCACTTCCTCCTCGTCGGACAAGTTTTCATTGACTGCTTCTAGTGTTGGATGGAAGAAAAAAAAATAACGATTATCGCCATTAGTAATGGGTACTTCCAAGAAAGTAAAGACAAAAAGACGGTAACCTTCACCTCTGACCGACTCGTTGAAGTGGCGGGATTTAAGGTCTCCGGTCATCGAGTTCTTCTTCGACAGTATGTTGTGGAAGTCGATGTTGAACGTATTCCGAAGTATCAAATTCTGGGCGTTCGCCCATAGTTCAGTCGCTAGCAGCCACTTTTTCGTCCTGACTGCCACTCTAATGCCGTTAGCTGCTATTTGAATTTCCCTAGATCCGAGGGTGTCGATCATGCCCTTTTGAAATTTGCAAAAGTCAGTATATTTCGAATGTAGAATACTTTCCATATAATACATAAAAAACAAGTTTGTCAAATTTGTATAAGAAAAATCTATACTATATAGGGAAAAAAAAGACGTTCGAGGCTAACGGACACAACCATAAAAGCAAATTTTAATTTCTTGTTAAAATAACGTCTCTTACATTTTATGTGATTATTTGATTAGAAAATTTATTACTGAAATAAAAATAACCGTTTAATCATTTGGACCACACGTGTTTCAGGCGTCTCGTAATTCATCTCGTTTCGATGCGAAGTGCTCAAATTACCATCGGAAAGTTTTAGATGGGCGCGATAGATCGCCGCGAAGCAAATTTCTCAGGTGAGTCTCCCCTAAAATGGTGCTTCAAATGATTAATAGGGTTATTTGTAATAATATCTTTATCTACCATTTGCAGCAGAAACGGAGCCCATGACATGACCGAGTCGACGGGAGATATCCAAGGATTCCCCAAACCGACACCTATCAGGTTACTTTTGATCTGGCCAGCTTCTTGCGCCTACGTTAAATGGGAAGAAGGTATTACGAATGCAAGAGTCGATATTTTTCGTAACTCCTAGAGACGCTTGCGGAAAAAGCTATATTCACGATGACGTTACCTTGTACCACACGTAGGCAAATTCCGCCGCCATTTTGCCACCATACGACTCCGACATGATGTAAACTGGAACGGTTGCGAATCTCGGCAATTTGTGGAAAAAGCCCCTCATGCACTCCAAGAGGTCTTTCGCTATTTGTGCGTTCGTCGTCGCATAAGCATCGTTCGATTCTACGTAACTGAAGCCAGAACCTACCGGCGTGTCGATGAAGAGGACGTTGTAATCGTTTACCTGCGTTTCAAATGGTTTTTCTTATTGTCTGCATTTAATTTTCAATCGCAAGGAAAGAAATAGAGTAGCGTGTGCCATAACCCATATGAAGCAACTGCATATTTGTGAAGCGACTCGATACAATCTTTATCATTTATCGTTTTTTTTTTCGTAAATTTCCATTGTTTATTACTGTCAATGTAAAACGAAACAAACTCCATTGCATTCCAAACAAAAAGAAAAACCAAGTGAATGTTATATTTACCCAAGACGAATTTCTCGGCTCTAAATCGGCATCGAGTGGACCAAGAACTTTAAAATTTCCATATCCGGATGAAGAGGCTCCAGGACCACCTTGCAACCAGATAATTAGAGGATACTCATGGTAAGGTTCGTCAGTATTAGACGTGTAATATAGCCACCAGAACATGTTGGCCTGTGGCCTTACATTGACGTACCCCCACTCTCCCATTCCTCCGTGCTTCCGAACTCCCGAGAAGAAATCAAATTTTTCTGGAAATTAAAGTTTACATCTTTATTCCTGTTGATACGATCGTAATATTGAAGTGTAATTGAAAAATTCTCATCGAAATCTAAGAGAAATAGAAATTGCAATATATCGATTTTTCGAGATAAACCAGCTCGACAATCTAATCAGTAGTGTGCACTAGTGATGAATTATTCACTTAGTTCTTACCTAATGAGCTAATAAATATTTTAGACGACTCGATCTTTCTCGTGATATCAATAATATTAAAAGGAAACGATTAAACTTATAGGAAGTACTAAAATATACTTGTAAGTTCCGTGATAAAAGTGAACAAGTTCAACTTAAAAGTAAAGAATCATTATGAAATACGATTGGTTGGTGCAAATTGTGTAAAATTGTGTTAAAGGAATTTCTATCTGCAAATTAAGTCAGGAATATTGTTTTGAAATTAGGAATGAACGTACAATCTAGAACTTGCCAAAAATTGGTGGAAAAAAAGGACCTCAGGACACAACATTAGAAAATTGCGGGACAATTAAATTTCAAGTCATTCAACGAAGATAAAGTTAAAATTAGAAATAATATTTTGTATGATTTTATTGTTCTGTTGTTCAAATAATAACAGATATGTATATTTTTTAGTTTTGAGATGGAAAATATCCTTTGTATATTGACAATTTATAACAAAAAAAATTTAATTTAGAAAATCATGTTATCAACAAAACTTTTTGTTTCAACAATACAACAAGAAAATTGTACTGCAATAAACAATGTCTCTTCAATGTCAATTTCAGAATTGGCCATAAACGACTCACACCCTGAAGTCAATCAAAAAAATTAGTCGTTACCTATAACCTTACTTTTTATTATATAATATTTATTTATTATATTATAAAAAGTAATAACAATCAATAGTAATTTGTGATGTAAATTTTTACAAACACTTCAAAATCTCATTTGGACACTCGCGAAATCTCAATATGCACTCGATAATGTAATACGATAATAAAATCAAATGTTACGATATATATCGTCATTTAATAATATTAAAACATAAGACCAATAAAATTCTGGCAACTGTCTTCAGATTCTATATACATCAAATATTTTATGGCGAACGAATAAGTCATGGGTACACGAATGAACCACCTCGTTAAGCAATACATACATATAATATTTTACTGTAATACGAAGCAGCTCTCATCGTTAAATTGTAACAACATAGTTCACTTTTATTATAAACGCTTCTAGGAGTCTATTATGTTCCAGTCTATCCACCATTGATGGCTATGGCAAAGAGCCAATAATTTCGTACATGTAGACAGTGCGGAGATAAATCTTTGCTTTTTTCCTTGAGAATTCTGAAAATAGTTTAGCCTGATTTATATATTATGCCAAAGTTTCCCTAGTAAAAAGTATCGTCGTGTAGGTATTATAAGGCATTTTGAGCTCCATTCACTGGCTTCTGTACAATTTTAAACGCGACGGCAATATTGTTCCGAAGTTTCGAGAGGTCTTTTGTAAAAAGTATGTCATTTTGGAATTTTGGAATATTGCCGATACGCAGAAATGCCGGCATTTCGTGAATATTAAATTAGATGAATTTAATTAAAGGAATACATTCATCATAGTTTAAACAAGATAAAAACAAGAAGTTGTAACGTATAGCTCTACGTATTTGGAGTCGAAAAATGCGTATATAATTTATTTTAGAATAAAAATTTATGCTTTTGGGTAAATTAAAGTAGCCAAATTCTGTTACTTAATGACCGATGCATGTTTAGAAAGCAGTATTGCTAAGTATATTTTGTTTAAAGATATTTATGTTGTCGTTTTTTAACTACATTGAATTGCTCACTTAAAATACCTAAAAATTGTACTAATATTTATTACTAATTAAATGAATAATGTCAAATTTATGAAATTGTTAATTAAAAATCAAATACATTATTCATTAGTATAATCGTTTATTAATTAGCATTATTAATTAGTATAATTATTTATTAGTATTATTAATTAGCATAATCAGTAGATTCGTTCACTATTTTACATGTTGAAAGTAAATTAGTCGCTTTGAAAAATTCAAAATCAAAGAGTAATATAAACTTAAAATTTGAACCTTAATTTCAACCTAAAAATTTGTGTCATCATCTGTGTTAATACAAATGTAAAATGGTCATGAAAATAATATAAAATTAAATAAAATTAAATAAAATTAAAATTTTTGTATTTCTAATCAACAGTATATGTCACATCTATTTCACACACTACACAAGTAATGAAACTTGGTTTTTATAACTTCAATCTAAAATAGTAAGACAATAATAATGACTAAAACAATACTATATTTATTGAAAATAATATATTCTTAGACTTTTTTATGTAAAGTTGTTATTGCAATCACAAGTAATTAGGTATTGTATTTGATAAAGTACCCTTTTTTCATTTTCTTTAAAAGCAAAAAATAATAATATCCTTATTAAATTTTTTCAAAAAATATCCGCGTTCACAATAATTACTGCGTATAGTTTTAATAAAAAGAAATGTTTACATTATAAATTGTTTTATTCAAGAATGTTTGAGATTTTGAAGAATAACTGAGACTACATTATACAATATTATTACTTTTTTTATGATTATTATTATAAAATATTAATAAAATTTAATTATTCATTTACATATATTGATGTTAAAAAAAAGATATAATTAATTTAATACAAATTAATTTGCAGTAATTTTAACGAACGCATCCAACTAAGTTGATTTTTTCAATTATTGTAATTACGATATTAAGTATACGCTGTTCCTATTTACAAGTAATTATATAATTTTAAACAATTGTTGTCGTTTCTCATGATTACTTTATAAATATGTAATTTCTATAATAATGTTTTAATATAATGAAATGCAATGCGCGTGGCGTATATTTTATTGTTATTTTAACGAATGTATTACATATGTTATAATTATAAATATGGTTAAATAAGCAGAAAATTACGTATTTGCAAACATGCAAACAAATACTTGTCATTAAAGTGCATAATCCAGTTTTGATTTTGAAAGTTTAAGAAAAAATTGAGTGTCAAAGAAAATTTATTATTACAAAAGGATTTTAAAGGAAAACTCATTAACAAAATTGATTCAATTTTCACCAAATATCGTTAAATTTTAAACAACAAAGAAATCGTACAGTAATAACTCTGCACATATAAAACTGCAAATAACAAAAAAAAAAAACAAATGTCTTCTTATTATATTGTTACATTTATTTTGTAATTGCAAGTCGAAAGTATCCGAAGATGTCGTAATAGACAGATGAAACTATTTCCGATTTTGCAAAAATAACAAGTTCCAGAGGCATTTATCGTCAACGAACGCCTTTTTAAAGCAATTTTATGAAGACAGCGAACCTTAAGTACGTTATAAAAAATAAATATGAACAGTTTTAAAGCAGTAAAACGCCGAATAAATTTCAAGGTTAGCGTCAATTTTAGCCTGAAAACACTGAAAAATCATTCGAGATTTTTCGATTGATTTTTATAATTCGGACTCGTATTGACGCGAATGCAAACATATTTCAAAAATGGAATACCTTGATGGTATAAATTCTATCTGTACCTTTTATAGGTTTCTCAAGTTTTATTGATATTCAAATCAATTTATTTCCCCAATTTCTCTTCGTCCATTCAAATTGTGCGGCATGAAATTGAAATTTTTGAAATAATTTGGTGTTTGACAAAATGTTAGTTTTACTGGAATTCACTGCTTAAAAAGTGACTTTACATAAATTTAATTAAAATAGTGTACAAAATGAATTTGACATTAAAGAAGAAAATGTTTGTTATATATATTACGTGGTATTTTATTGTAACTTCCGATTTATCAAAATATTTTAGGTTTTAGAACTGTAAAAATTGTTATTTTTACCAATTTCGTGACCTTTTTTGCCATCAGGTTTCGTAATTCCCTTCCTGTATTTTGATCGCGGGTGTACCACATATAACGCATCGTGCAGCGTTATCGTGAAATAAATAAGAGAAATTGGTTATTTTTGGGAATCATATAACCTTAAATCATAAATCATGACTTGTAGGAAATAATTGCAAGAAGCTATCATTTTCCTAAATGTTTCTGTATGCAGATACTAAAGTGTTTAACGACAGCTCCTTTAAAGAATTTTTCCATCAAATTCCCAACTAGATCCCTCACGGAAAAAAATATTTTCGGTGTCCGAAATGACACCCAATTGGGTGTAAATCCAAATTTGTTTAGTGTTTACACCCATTTTTTTAGTGTTTACACCCACTTGGGTGTCATTTCGGACCCCGAACAATCTTTTTTGGTGTACTTTTCCGTGAGTGGACTCAAGTTCTTATGTAAATCTTGATAAGAATGAAGTCAAATCTCATCAATAAAGCTTCTATTTTTAATTACGGAGGTCTGTTCGTTAGTTTGAAATTTATGATCATACAAAATTTGACGTGGAAGTTCTCGAGTAAAAATTATGACAGATAGTCTTCCGCTAAAAAATAAATATCGTTCGGCCAAGAATATACTATAGTCGACACCATTTTCTTGGTTGACCCAATCATTTCTGCGGTTAAAACACTCATAAAAAGGTTTCCCTAATAATATTTACTTTTCCGTTGGAAAAATATTAGATGAAAACATATATACAGTGTATAATATATATACAGAGTGATCCAAAAGTCCCGGTACGTTAAAATATCTCCAGTACCATTGCATTTGACCTTGAAGGTTATTCCAAGGTCGAGGTTATTTTTTTAAATGGGAATCCCTTATTTTAAGACCGGCAATCGTGTCAGAAACAATAGTTTTTTATTTGTAAAAATGTAACCATCAGATGATTAAACAAAGGTCAAAATACGGGGGTTTCCTACAAAAAATTACTCTACAGATAACCTTGAAAATTAACTTCAAGGTCAAGATGCTCATGGTCGTTGGCCCCCAAACCTGACATTCAATCGCCCATAAATCCTGAAAAGATCAAAGAAAACAACTTCTGGACGATTTTTTAATATCTGACCTTTATTCGACCTTCTGAAGGTCACATTCTTAGAAATTAAAAAATATCGTTTCAAACAAAAAATAGGGGTTCCCATTTAATATAAAATATATAACATAAAAAATATATATATTTACCGTTGTTGGGTGCGCGAATTACGAATCTGATGTTAGTACTTGAACATTTAAAATGGCGGATTGAAAATGGGCGCCATAGATTTAATATAACTGAATTTTTAAAAGCTGAGTTCATATTCGTAAGCAACCCCAAAAACCCCTATCAACGTTTATAAAAAGAACGGTTCATCTGAAGAATGTGTGTCGCAAAGGGTTAATCCATTTTAATCCAAGTTCTGATCTTTCAATCTTTTCTCTTTTACTGAGAAATTAATTTTTTTTTTTGAAAATCATAAATACTAACCCAATCAATTTTGCGATTGAAAGCTAATTGAACCCATTTCAATCCATTACCTTTCTAATATCGGATTGAAATTCCCATCATTATAACCCATAATATAATTCGTAAGCAGAAAGTAAACATAACCTATAAATTGTTTAAGTTGACATATATTGAGGAGTGTAATACCTTATATAATAGTGTCAACATTCTTTTTTATTTTATTTTTCATTTTATACACTTTTTGACATTTACGCAGTAATAATATGTAATTTGTCATGACGTGTGAATTTTACTGACTCTAATGGTAACATTACAATGACAATATTTCCAAGGGCATTTTTCCTGGCTGAATGTGCATTTATAAAAAACGAAAGTACGAAAAAAATATTTGCTATATCGTAGCTCCAGCAACCCCTCAAAAAAAAAGAAGAAAGTATCTATTAAAATGTTATTCACATTTTAGCAGTGAAAGATCATAAACTTCCACATCAGCATGCTCAACAATACTAATGAAAGATCTTGATCTGCACAAGGTCTAATTCCGAAATCCATTCTACAGGCTTCCAGCGGCAAATTTGTCTTCGTTGCTAGACCATGAAATAAAAGAAGAAGAAGAAGAAGAAGAAGAAGAAGAAGAAGAAGAAGAAGTATCGCCAACGATTGCCATGAATAATTTGTGTGCCGCAAGATCCAGTTTTCGACGTTTACTGTTTGGAAACTAGAAAAGAACTGAAGACGCGATCGCGATAAGACTCTAATCTTTTTCTCGGAAGGAATAACAGAAATCTAATCTCCAAAAAGCATAATAGTAACATTAAATATAATAAATGCCGAAACGACACACTTGCCTCCTCACGTGTTAAAATCGGTAAACTGCTCGAGTGAATCGTCCCTCACGTATAGCCGGCTTCGAACATTCCTCAGAAATGCGCGCACAGATTTATCTCCCGTTTCCCTCTCTTCGTTAAACATTGTAACGAAACTCCATTACATTTTTAGCGAATCTAAAACGGAGAGAAATTACCGGCGCGCCGCCGCTGATATCGCGACGATAAAAATAAATATCGCGCACGCGGACAATTATTAATAAACCCGCGCGCGCGCTACGAACTTCTCCCCTGGCCGATTGTAAATTACTTTACATATTGGAAGATACTATCGGTCGCGTTGTAATTATCGCGTCTGAATTCTTTTGCGTTTTTTTTTTTATAAATTCGCGAGCGTTCGCAAAAATTTTCGCCATTTATGTACCTGCGCGGTATAGCGAGTGCAGGCTATACGTTCGCAAACCGGCAAAGCCGGAGCGGCGACGGCGACCGGCAGCCTGAATAGCTCATTTTTACAGGCAGCTCACTCAGTGTTAGGTGAACGTCTTCTTGCCCGAGCTGCTCCGACTGCAGTGCTCTCGCATCCCCTCGCAAGCCGCTCATAGTGATAATAAATCGCTTTCGAACGTCGTTGACGTATTAATTAACGGAGAAACATGAATAAGCCGGCATTCAAGTATTATAAAAAAAGAAAACAAAAAAGCAAAAAACAAAACAAAAACAAAAGGAACGAGAAAATTGCAATACGTCACATTCCAAGGAGGCGACGACACGAGGAATACCGATTCATCGATCGGTTAATTTCACTTTATAGCGATGCATCCTAGCCACCTGCCACGTGCTCCACTAGAAACGGTGCTGAATTCCAGACACGTATTTGCCGAAATTTTCGCACTTACATCCTAACGCCTACTTTCTTAAAAAGAAGTTGTTCCGCAAGGTCAACTTTTAGACTTATCATCGCTGTTATGATCTTCTTGAAGATATATTGATTTGCGATTGACCCAATAATGCATTTTTTCAGCCTGGGAAATCATGGACCCTTCCATTTATCGCCTAATCTCTGCTTTTCCAAATGAGCATTTCAATGAACTCCATGGTTTGAAGTGAAGTTGTGCGTGATTTTTTCAAATTGTTTTTGATTTTTAGTACTTTTTATTTGTAATAAATCTTTTTCTGATAAATACTTTTAGGATGGAAATGAATGTGCTGTCATGCTCAAACGCGAACATTGAAAAAACGATCGTCACTTTAAAGTGATGGATCGATACTTCAATGTTTAGATCAAACCACTTTAAAGTGAAAGTTGAAATAAAAAGGATCTTCAGCAGTTGTAGGGAGAAATCCGACATTATTTCACAAGATCAGCACACCGTAACTTTTTTATAAAACGAAGTAAAACGATAATACGTACATTGACAATTACACCGAAAGGTTCCTGACATTTTTTTCACTGGGAGAACTACCAGACGCTTTAAAGCGAAATTGAAGTTGAAATTGAAAAATGTAGATCTCTTGGCGAGAATTAATTTATTCATGACTTTCAGGATACCTAGATTGTTACATCGTCACTTTAAAGTGATAAATTCAAGTTGTCATTTTACAAATAATAATATTTTTAGTTTTGCTTTTCCATAAAAAAAAAAAACAGATTCTATTTTCAGAATACACTTTGCCAGTATCATCACAAATTGAAAACAGAAAATGATCACTTTAACGCGAAACCGTAAATAGATAGTACCTTTTATAATTGCTACGAAAGATTCTTCCTTCTTCCCTAAGAAGAAATTCCACATTCTTTCAAGCGGAATTGAAGTTCAGCCTTCAGAATGCGGAATTCCTGTTGGTAACTTGTTGGTCTCAAGTTTCATCGATGAAACTTTCTTTCCAATGTGAGTATGTTTTTGGCAAACCTAGATTACGATATCATCATATTGAAGTGATTGATTAATATTCACATTTGAAATTACTGGATGTTTAATTGTTTATGAAACTTTTTATATATCGATATTTCTCAAACTGTGTATCAATAAATGAACTAAAATGTAAGATTTTAGAATTACCTCTGTAGGAAAATAGTATATTTGTTGATCTAGTAATATTTATGAAAAATATTGGATGTGTTTGGATAGAACGTCGAGTAACGTGCGACTTTTCAATATTCACAATTTAAATCGGCTTTACAACATGTGATAGTACTAAATTTTAAAACAGAAATTTAAAAAAATTCTAAATCCACTAAATTTTGCGCCGCATAAACTGTACATATTTTAAACCAACTGCACAAACCAGCGCAAGATAATAAATTGTATTCAAAAAAAGTAAATTGAAAGAAAGAAAGTGCGAAAGTTTGGGGCCCATCGTATCATTGGTCCGTCATTGCGCCTTGTTTCTCGCAAGTGGCAGAGTTTTTCATCACTATAGGGTACTGCAAAATATTAATGAACTGTTAGCGAATTTCACGAAACGTGGATTTAGCAGATTTTCAAATTAATCATGGATTCTACAGATTTGGAAAACGGAAAGCTCGATTTGGCACATTATAACAATAACCTGAAACATAATAATGAAAAATAAGTCGACCCCTTCGCGCACCACGAGAAATCTATAAGTGTCAAGAAAATTCTGTTCCCAAAATACAGTTCCATGCGTTGTTTGTAAACACATGAATAAGGTTGAACGACCCCCGGAAATATTGAATAAGCTGCATTTGACTTTAGATTTGTGTTATTAACACTATATAAAGAGAATATTAACAGTGAAAATCACGTTCAATAAAAATTAGATTCGACGCTTTTTGGAAACAACAGTGCCATTGAACATGACATGTTTTGAAAAGAAATAACCTATTTATCCTTATTCAAAAATATCGTAAAATGTTTTTTAAACTTAGCATTTCAATGGAATATGTCACCAATCCCGAAGATTAATTTAATGAAAACAAAATTCATTATTATTATAAAATTTTAGATTTGGCGGGTTTTGGAAACAAGCTTTGGAAAACAAATGGGTTCACAGCCAATAGTCGTAAATAGATTAATTATAGTTTAGTTTAAATTCACATGATTCAGTTTAAATTATTAACATGGCAAATGTCATTATAAAACATTTTCTAAAATGAGTCATGTTTCTTCGTGTTACAATTATTGAAATATTCTTACGTTTTTTTGTATTTTAGTTATTACATTGTTTTGTATATAAAGTAATAGTTGGGGAGGATGGACATGATTGGGTCACGTTTCGACTTTTATCCGTAACTTTCATTGCAGGTCGAATTTCGAGTTTTCTGACATATTGGTTGGAATGACCTTTTAAAATATATATAATATATATTTTTGTTTCCGTTTGCTGCCACATTGCTAATAAGTATTTGCATACAAAGATAGATAGCGCTTGTGTGCGAAAGCGGAATATCCGCGATGGCCCAACCATGACGACTCTCCCCTAGTTCATTACTAATAAGATATTTTTATAGTTTTATTGAACTTAATTTCACTTTTTTGTAATGATAGAAAATATTCCAAAAAATTCGTTCACACTGTTTTTACATAAAAATAAAATTTCACTTGTACAACTTATCATATTTTTTATATGATGTAGCGTTTTTGTGATTTTGAGTATACTACTTTTTGGTATAGTACGTTTGCGGAAACTTGATAATAATATCACTTTACATGTGTATTCATAAGTTTAACAAACTTTGACAATTATTGTAGAACTACATATCTCATCAATATATTTATTCATATCAATTACATTAATGGCTACTATGAATATCCCTAAAGTCCGATTTTTTACTGCCCTTAACCATACTTAAGAAAAATTCTTATAAATAGACCCAAAAGTTGCACGTACTTAAAAGGTAGCTATTGCGAATAATAAACAGTTGGAATTCAGCAATTGTCAAAGTGAAAATGACATATAAATGTTTGGCAACCTTATTACACAGTGTTTCTTATATTTCTTATACCTATGCTTCTGAGGGGGTCGTTTCCAAATTACGCAACAGCGGTAAAGAGAGTGGTGTGAAAGTGTTTTACGTGGGTCGTCATTAACATGGAGCATAAAACCTGCAGCGACGTTATTAAGCTCACATAAAAATGTCTCTCACCTACGCTCAATCGCAAACCCACAGTTTGACAATGTCCCGTATGATCGAAAATGCCGAAAAGAAATGGTACGTGTAATATAAGCGACCAAAACAGCATTGTGAACTGACCTAACGAGAAATAAAAAATGAATAGGCCGAGGCTTCTGTCCGACACCTGCTTTGTATTGCCCAAGAGTTTACTGCAAAACCACATCCTAATGATAAGGTCATTTATTCCGTGAATTCCAATCTACGGACAATAGAACGGAAAAAAAGAAAATAAAAAGAGTATCGCGTTAGGTAATTTACGAACGACCCCCGACACGTCCCTTTACAGAGACTTCAATGCTGTTTGGTGTCTCATTAAAGTGATCGCGTAATCTTGTCAAGCTCGAGAACTGGTTACCCTAATGTTTACCTCACCTTAAACCGACATAACAAAGTCGTCGGTTGTCGATAAATATTGTCACCTTTGGTTCCAGCGCTGAGCATCCTTTTACCCGAAACGTATCCTATACTTTTGTAAATATCCTCTGGTCACTGTTGACACCTTGCAAAAAAAAAGAAGCATTTTGTCGCACACTTTGGTAACTATAGTCGACCAACAATAGCGAAGTGCAGGAACCGGGAACAAAGCGAGGGTAAACGTAAACACGAAAGTGCACACTCTGATAGTCGGACGTCGAACTGGTTTACCGTGCTCTGGTTTGCGCGACGGACTTGGACGTCCCTTCCGTTCGAATGAATGCAGTTTGACGTAGTGCGGTATACCTACTTTTAGCGGATTTGACGCCCTTGCAGTGACTCATGCCGACCAGGCAGATAAGGAGTATCCAGACGATCCTCATCAGTGTCATTGTCATTGCCGTCTTCGATTCTCCTGTGACGGCCTCTGGGCCATGGATACTCAGGTGGCCCCCTCCCCAGGGCCCCTCCTCCATTCAAGAATACAACCTAACATAGCCTAATATGACTTTAAAAAATGCAACACAGTAAGCACACACACACTATCAACATATCGTCGGGATCTCGTTAGATGCGGGCATTGCGAGGCGTTCGGATCGATTCGTTCGCGTCTACCGGAATAGTTCTTCCGTCTGGACGGTAGCCGTCATTTTTACCGTACATGTTTTTTTCGTCTTTTTGCCGCGCGTAGATTTCAACTCGATTCCGAGAATCGGCCTCGGAAACCAACCAACCCGTTCGAGATGCTCGGGGTTCGATGGAGCAACTGGTGGGAAAATTCCAAACTACGCAAAGCAGGATCGAAAGCGCACGTGCTTCGCATTCTCCTACTCCCTTTTTTTTCCTCGTCGCGAGAATGCAAAAAGTGTAGGCGCAAAATCGCGAGTGAGAAATTTCACGTTCTGTCTGGTTACTACTGAAAGCACCGCGCGGCAGTGGCTTCCAGCGTCTCGATAACGAATTTTGGAATCGCGCGCCGTGGTACCGTGGTCGTTCTTCGCGATTGTTCGATAATCGGGTGATTGTGAGTACGTAAACACCAGTGATGCCGTCGAAAAAAAAAGCGGGCTCGTGCCAGACAAAAAAAGAAACGGCGAAGGACAGGGGTGGAGGGGATAAGTGAAATGAATGATGGTCAAACCTGCTGGTGCACGCTGCGGTCCTTCTGTCCGAGGCTCGTGGGCGATGCGCGGCGAGTAATAGTCGCAGCAATCATCAATTACTGTCAATCGGCACGGGGCTAATTAACTGCGGTGTAAGAAGCTCGATGACAGGAGAACACGCGCGCGTGGGCGTAAGCCCGCCCGGATCGGCCAGCACGTATGTTTTGACTGTCGGCCTGCGTCGCGCATTCGCGACCACTGTCAAGCGCGATTCACGCCCGCGACAAAAGGCTCGTTATCGGTTCCGCTATTGAAAACGTTCGAAATGCTGACATTGTCAGGACCGAAAAATCACGTCGATCCGCGCTCGGTAGCAATCCTGCCGATCGTTCAGAGATGGCGCCTCGATGCAGTTTGCCGGACCGGTGGGACGAGGCTGCGGCCGCGAGCCATCGCCGATGCGAATTCCATCGAAGGGCACCGTCCGTTTCTTCGCCGACCAAAATGGGTAGATCCCGCATAAGATCGCTCGCCGCCGGATTGACAGCGTTCGCGCGGTGAGAAATGGACGATGATACTGACTCGCTCTCGGCTCCGCACTGCTGACCATCCGACTCGTGTGTGTACCTTTACCCGCACGATTTACGCAAGCACCTCGCGCACAACTTCTCGTCGTCAACAATGGTTGATATTTTTAGAAGGAAGCGGATTTCCCAGTGATTTACGGCTATCGAATCGCACTCGAGCACGTTCTTCTTTTCACGACTCCTGGTGCCGGACGCGTTTCACGTTAGTGCGCGATCGTGATACGTATTCCATTAAAATGACATACCGAGTCATGACACAGCTTCATCGGCCACAGCGTTGCCTTCGCACAAACACGCGATTTTCAGTTTTAAACTTCACTCGGTGTTTCCATGAGGAACTGCCGCCCTTGATCGGGAGGCTCGGTGCAGAGGGGAGAAGCTAAAGGGCGAGTGTTGCTGAACCAATTTCTGTTTACCCGCGAGCTTAGGTGCCCTTTTCTTCAATTTAACAATAAACAAACGCGCCGCATCGCGGCACGCGTCTCGACTGTTCGCGCGAGCTTCGATGCTCTGGAATGCGCTAGGAACGGGTATCCGACGAGAGGTAAAAGGATCAACATCGATCGCAAAGTTTTGAATCAGTGACTTCGGAATCGATACTGTCGAACTTGGCGAGCATCTTTCGACTTTGCGTGCTCCACATCTCGCGCCTAAGCCGGTGCAGCCGCGAGTGCATTATTCGCGGCTCGATGGTCAATCCGTCGTCGTCGGGATCCTGAATTCACTCCGACCTTTTCATTGTAACGTGATCCGGGGAGGAGCGGCGCGTTTAACGCGTCTCGCCGTCTTTACAAGTAAACGTGGACGTGATTGCGCCGCGCAATCCTGAAAGCCCGATCGACATGATTGTTGCAGCCCAGTACTGAAAGGAGACACCGAGTTTCTCTTACATATTGAAGGACTATACGTCGCCGATGGTACATAGAATTTCGGTACATGGGTAGTAGGCGCAGTGACCGGTTCCGAAAAACCAGTGACCGGTTTCGTTTGCTAACCGGTTCTTGCCCCCACCCCGCGGCGCCCGTAGTCTGCAGAAACGGAGTTTTCCAAGAGCGCGTATATATGCGCCAAGTGTGCTTTACCAAATTCTTCGTAGGTCTCGCTTGATCATGTGGGGCATTATCCGGCTGCGATGAGATTCGAGCAAAATCGAAACGTGAGAATGGAATTTATTTCCGGAAGGGGTGCTGGGACGCATTCTGGCATTGAAGTCGAACCGACGGCTCCTCCTCCCGAATAGATTCCGTCTATATGTCCGTCGGGGTTGTATATATTCTCCTTCGGTATGATTATGCGAAATTGTCCGGGGGGATTAAAGTCACGCGGATCGTTTAAAAAATCGCGTACATTGCATAATTGTTCGCGAGGTCTTTGGAGACCGCAATGACTTTATGCGAAATCTTTGAGAAAATCCAATCGTTTGATAGAAGTAAAACAATTTACAATGGCTAGAGGGAAACTTGAGAATGGCGCAGTTAAGTTTTTCTCGCTTGCAAATAATAGAACTCCAAAACTATTCCCAAAATGTCTCATTGAGGAGTTCAAGTGCCTCAATTAACTGGAATTAAAATCAACGCTTAAAATAGACTACTTAATTCTTTATCCATTCAGGTGTATTATATAGCGATTCATCAATGTCATAGGAAAGTGAATGTAATACGGAGTACACCCTGATGGGCCCTTGTCATTAATGTACAATACATTAAATGATCAAAAGAATAATCGATTTCCTCCGGTGATCATTCACAATATTAGAAATGGTTAAATCTTAAAGTTAAATATTGCGTCACTCAAAGATAGTTTGGTGATGATAGTTTCCTTTTCATAATATTGACAAGGCACGAAAAACCTGAATGTTCGAGTTCATCGAGAGGATTTTTCTGAATATGTAAATACGAAATTGAAAGTGAAGAAACGGATGTCTGGCAACATATTACTGCTACTACTTTAAGTTCATTGACATAGGAAATCAATAGACGATGAAAACACGAAAAATGAATGAGTAATAGATCGCTTATTGGACACACAAACTCGCGTACAAAAGGATAATCTGCCCATTTTATATTTGCAATGGAAAGAAGAAATGAAATATTAACTTGGGTGAAGAATGAAATGGAACCTCATGATTTAAAATTCTATTATGGTCAAAACAATATCTGATAAACTTAAATAAAACGATTACCCCCATTTAAAATCAATGTTAAATATCGATTAAGAAGATAAAGGAGGTGGTGGTATATAGAGTGACTATGGTATAAATACATGGGAGGACTTTAAAAGCATACAATTCGTAGTTTAGCGATTTTCTTTCTGCGCACGCCATGCATACTAACACGGTTAGGTCTAGCTAGTTCGAGCAATCTCAAGCGATGAGCAGAAACCTACTGCATTTCTAATACATTCCAGGCTATATCTTGCTGTAACCCCCACTACCCTTGTTAGAACTGTTGTTTCTAGTCTTATTGACATCGAGATTCCGAAGGGACGTTACAAAATCGAGATAAAAATCTGAAGTAATTATGAGGTTACTTTGGAGTGACTTGGAATCGAGTTGGGGGATGACACGAAAAAATTTTTGTTTTTTAATATTCACCCTAATATATATATATATATAAATTTATACAGGGTGAGTTTCGTTATCTCAAGATTCATTGAAATATTTGAAAAAGAGATTATAGTGCCATCTATCACGAATCAAGTTTCATGTTTCCAATAAATATTAATATTATGGAAATTATTAATATATCTTAATAGAGAACCAAAGTTTCTTCAAATATTTCTATGTCTCAAGATAAAAAAAAAAAAAAAACTTACTTGGTACCCTGAAATGGGCCTGAAAAATTGACAACTACGGAGGTTCTGAGATTGTTTAAGTTTTGCAAATCTCTATATTTTTTTTTCGTTCTTTCTAATGGATTACCAATTTTTTAACCCAATGCCAAAAATAAGACCAAGTCAAATACTAATATTCATATTCGGAAGTACAAATTCAATTGAATTCAATTCATTAAAAAAAACTGTGCAAAACATTAAACATTTTCAATTTGTGGGCATAGGCAAATAGTAGTATCGATAATTATGTATTATCATTTTTGCATATTTTCTAAATTTCATAGATTGAAAATTAAGCTTCTCTTTTAGAATCAATTTAGCACTCTCTATAGAGATATTTATTATGTACACAGGGTGAAAGTTCACTCTATTGAGGGTGAATCGATAAATTGGCTCTATTTTAAGAGTGAAGTATTACTCTTGGCAATTTTCACTCCAAGAAATGTAGGATGTAGGAGAGACTATGCCACATTTTCTACCAACATGCTTTCATCATTGTTTAACTACAATACAATAATTCAATTATATTATAAAAATTACTCAATACATCAATCTAAAATTATGATTTATTTAATCAATATCCAAATGCACATCATCCATTATAATCATTAGTCTTCCGAATAATACCAAAATATTTTACCGAATTTCGTCGTACTTACATAATGTTACATTTTTACAACAATGCGATGTTAAGATAATACTATACTAAAAATTAGGAAACGGTCACCAGCTTTATAAGATCGTATCGAGGATTTTTACTGCTAATATTTCCAATTTAATCGCGTTATATCATTTTAATTTTATGTACGACATTACCGAATCGAATTTACGAGTCTGCACTAATAAGTTAAATTAGCGAAGGTGGCTGTGAAAGCGAATTTATCGACATTATCCGTAATGAGGGAATAAAATGAGGAAAAATTCGGTCTAAAAATAACTCGGGCTGCTACAATAATCCAATAGCATTTTGTACGACGTTAGGAATTAATCGGCTCAATTAATTAAATCTCGTTTTAGACCCTCAACCAGGTGCCGTACAGTTCCGTCCGCTCTTTTTTAAGTATATTACTAATTATATGCGAAGAATTACCCGCCCGGAAAGAAATGCGAATAAAGAAATGAATAGAAAAAAAAAAAGAGCGCGACGAGAAGAGTATTCATTTTTTTTTTCATGCCTAACAAGAGAAAGAACCAATAAACCGGTCTGGTAGCGCCGGGGGTTTGAAACAGTATAAACTCACTATTATCAACGTAGCCATCATATTTGACTTTGTCGCTTTGGTATTTGCCGTAGCATTGTTTATTTTTATTTCCGGTAGAAATTGTAACGATATTGGCTCTCGAATATCGAAATTCATTTGTTCAAGACAGCGCGGCGAGGTTATATTTTGTCAAAACAGTCCAATATTAAATTCCAGCTATATTTTTTAAACATTTTATATACACGCTTTATATATATATATACGGTTACGTTCAAATGCGAAACAAAGAGGGGAAACGCGTTTTCGATAAAATAAAATAAATCGATTATTTATTCGTAAATTACATTTATTTATTCGTATATTATTCCCGATATTATTACCACCTATATTACAGAATATTTTTTAATATATACATACATTTATATATATTTTTTTAATCGTGATCTCGCAGGACCTTTCTCACGTCGTGTAAACAAATTTTCCCGGGGATTTTAACACACATTCATAAGATATATGTGCAGTACCCTTGGTATCTTGATGGAATTACGGGAAGATTCTGCGATAAAAAAGACGAAATCAATTCAATAGCTACTATAAAAACAGGAGACAAATTGCTTTTACGAAACTATTAATTCCTATAGTCTCAAATTTAACAGCCGAGAAAACGTATTTTCTAATGAAACCTTCTTTACGTACTATCAGAAATTCCAGATGAAATTTTATACTAACGAGAGTAAAGTCACGGAGAATATATTCTTCCAGGAATAATAATACGTGTATTTCATACTATTGCTCTGGTGAATAATTACAAGGCACAACTGTTAGGTCCGACCTGATACTAAACTGGTTTGATACGTATATGTTTATTTTATTATGGAAAAACAAATGGCCGAGGGAGAGAAACATCGGAAGATAGTGAGCGATAACACTTCATGCATATATAGGTGTTGAATGTTCCTCTAATAATTAATCATTTCGCAAAAATCACGTCGCGAAATACATCATTGAGGGTACCGTTATTACTCCAGTACATTAGTTCAAAGTAGATTTCTAATCTATCACGACATCTATGAATGTATATAGTTTTAGGATCTATTATTTTTTTATATATCGTATTATACCCATTGAAAATTATGAAACATTTATTTTCTTAAATTTTCGATCTAATAGGATCTGAAGTGCTCCGCCGATTTTTCATACATTATAATATACTGCAATTAAAATGAAATTAGCAATGCTTAAAAAATATTGTTAAGCACCTATAAGCATTAATCATATTAGATCACCTGCGGAAACTTGCTTGACGGCTATGCTTTCGAATATATGTATAACTTGTTCTCGGTAAAATATGTCTCAACAACGATAAATATGACATTTATTTTTTATTAATTATAATTTCATTCGACCATACATGTGTACTAAGCGTTACTCTAAATGTTTACTGATCGTGTTTAACACGATCTTGCAAAATATGAGCTTAAAGTTGAAGGGTTGCAAATATCTTATAAAGGTAAATTGTTTTTTTTTAATACGAGTGTAATTATAAATTAACGGGGAAATATTGGCCGACAGCGAAAATTCTTCAATTTCACACGCGAGAATTTCTTTCTTAACATTTATTTTGAATGTAAAGTGGGTCAACTCAAATTTAAAAAGATCAAGACAGTCGATGAACCGCTTTGGTTATTGTGTTAGCGAATATTTCAATATTTATTTTTTAATGATAGAAGAAAGAATGAAAATGAATGAACGATGAGGACAAATAAACAAATGCATTAAAAGTAATTAAACAGAAAATTTGGAACCATGAAATGCAGATAAGGTATATAATATACTTTTATTTATTTTTCATAATAGTATGTAGGAAACTCGTATTTCCCGCACTGTTTTTGATGACGGAAATATGGCACGGGAAATTACATTTCACACGCTTGTAACGAAATCTATTATACTTAATATAATTTCAAATACCAATTTCAATTTCATTTTTCATTCATAATGGAAAAATTCCTAAAAGTGTATTTCACTTTAAAAAACATTGCAAGCAGTGATGTTTCTCTGTTTCAGGTTTGTCGACAATGTCGATGACAAGATTGTGTTGATCGGATTGCTAATTTTCGTTTTGACTACGTCGATAAATCTCTAAATATTCAACAATATAATAAATAAAGCAACATAACCTATAAATCGTACAACGATCGTACTGAAAAACTCAGTACTGCAGAAACCGAAGAATCGCATATCACCTTTATCGAACAAATGAATTTCTTTATTGGCCTTTGAGAGAATGGTTTTACCAATGTTACGATAGAGTAACAGCAACAATAATAATAATAACTTATATGTCACGAAAAGCCCCAGTATATAATCCAAAACAATAGACGCAACTTAGTTTCAGTCCATGTTTCTGTACAGCTTCGAGAGCAGATACTAGACAATAAATGTCAAGCATATGATGATATTGCCGTGTTATGGATTTAAGAAATGTTTCCAGTAGAACATAATTCGACAAACTTTATTTTAAAAAAATCCTTGCAGTAAAGCGTGTGAAAGTATTATCTATTCTGAATGCAAGGCGTTCAACTTGACGGGGGGTAATCTAAAGATCGCAAAGTTGGCCACGGAGAAGATGGAAAATTAAGTTATAAAATTAACAACAAAAATTCAATAAAAAGTGCTTAAAGAAGAACAGAATTACTGAAAGGTAGCTAAATATAATAAACAGTTACTAACCTGCAAAACTAATAATAATAAAGTATATTGAAAATTCGATAAATTTCAATAAAAATGTAAATACCTATGTAAACATATATGTATATAGACTTATGTAAAATTTTTATTGAAATTTTATAAATATACTTATTTTTCCAAAATTTTTATAGATGTATAGTGTATGTGGTTTTCAGACATAAAAAATACTTTATAAGGATTATTATTAAACGTAATATTCTCTCCGATTACAGTTGACAAAAACTTTTCTGACAATTTTATATTTACGTACTTCCGTGCTACATAAACGTATCTAACAGAAAAAAAAGGCAAAGAAAATAAAGGGAAGCAATGTTTACGTAAAGTCAAGCGAAAACGTGACAACTTATTTTTAGACAGTCTCGGGTGAATGTACGGTAAAAATGTTTAAAAATACCCAATACTACATTACGTCGTTAATTATACATAAAAAATATATGAATTATATATTTTCAACATTGTATAAAAAAAGTGGATATATATATATGAATTTCACAGTAATTTCATACATTTTTTGATATACACATTAAGGTTTTCGAGATAACCAAAGGTATACACATATATATGAGCTTAGATTAGGGTGTCAAGCGAAAAATCCGTAAGTTGGGAAATCATAAAAAAAGGAGCTTCAATTGTAATTTTCTTTGTTTGCAATCGACGATTTAAAAAAAAAATATATATATATATGTATTAATATATATATGATATATGTCCAATTCTATATTCAACAAAACATATATATAATTCATACATTTTTTATATTGGTAACTAATATATCACTTTTTCACCTGGGATTTTTGTCATGAGTTTTAAATTTAGCGTGAAAACCACTGAATTTTTAGTGTCCAATGACAGTCTCTCTAAAATGAAATATTTCGCTCCAGAATTCATTATGAATTCGTACTTTTGAGGATAATCGATGTCACCTTTCTCAATGTAAGACAATGCTCAACCAATCATAGGAACATAGATAATTTCTTAAAGATAGTCGCAGATTAACTGTTCGCTTAAAATTGGGCTGTAAATTTTGACCTTCGTGGAAGAAACGCGTGATACATCCTTGAATGAAATGGGTCTGAATTTCTCATCTGTATAGGTTAAAAGAACACAGGCATATTCATATTGAAATAATACACGTAACCGATATTTTCAAAGAAAGAATCTCATTATAGAAAAAAAAAAATTAAATTAAATTATAAAATGTAGCATTAGATCAGATCTTAATGTCATCCGTTTTTCATTCATTTACTGCGCGTGAGAAGGGATACTTTCTCATTCGCTTCAAGGATTAAAATATTTTACTTATTGCGCCCACTTTTCGTGCACTGTATACACATAGTGCAAATTATTTTAATTTTGTCCCGATATTATTTCACTTGAATGATACTAAATTTGACGATATTAAGAATCAAGGACTTGACTGATGATGATAAAATGAAAATCTATGGAGAACCGACGAAAATTATTAAAAATTATACAAAAAAAAAATAAGTCGAACTTTGAGCAAACGAAAGTTAGTTTATCATAATATGAATTGTTGTATTAACACTAAAATTGAATATATATTTTGTCTTCCTCATATTTCTTCATTGGTTTATGGTTCAATTTTAATACAGGCAGGTATGTCACTAAAAATTCATTTTTTATATTCTCACTTGAATTTTTTCCCAAAGAATCTCGGTGACGTAAGTGAGGAGCAGGATGAAAGGTTTCACCAAGAAATCAAAACCAAGGAAGCAGCTGTACTAATGATTTAGGGGTGAAAAAATGTTGGAAGACTATATTTGGTTCCCTGCAAGAGAAACGGATCAAAGAACAACGAGAGACAAACATTATTTCTAAATAACCCTTGTGATATTGAAATTCACTAATAAAAATGCGAACGAAATTAATTAAAGGTTTAAACCAGCATAGTATTTTATTACCTGTACCGGATTATTTATTTGCATGTGTTTTATTGTATTTAAATGACATGGTTCACTCTTTTGTAAGGACTAATTTATGGACAATAAATAAATAAATAAATATACATAGGCCATAAAGTAACGATCGATATTTTCAACGTCATTTTCAATAATAACACTTAAGGGGGGGGGGTATGGTATTTTAACTTTTTTTTTTGCACTTTTTTTTTATTTTTTTTTCCGAATGTACAAGGTCTCAAGAATATTGTGTGAAAATTTCAAGT
>JAPYZR010000198.1:0-73577 GCA_030522945.1 Trichopria nigra | reverse complement strand
GGAGATTTCATGAAAAAAGTAGGTGTCATTTTTTTTTTTCGGATGACCAAATTCAATACTTCGATCCCAACCTTTGGTTACGGGTCGAAGTAATAATAAAGCGAATAGTACAAAGTAAAGACGAAGAGATGTACGAAAGATATACGTATTAGAATTCGACAATGACAATGCGTATACGTAATAAAAACCACAAATAATGTGCTCAAAAAAGAAAAAAATAAGCGAAAAAGAATAATGGAGAAACCTCAATTTTCGATAAATGCGGTCTTATAGGCGATTAAAAGTTGCAAAGTATAACAAAATTTGACACCTTATACGATCAAATTGATTCAACATGATATCCTTTCAATTATGAATAGAATGTGTTGTACGAATAATGTGAAGTTAGGTGGAGATCTGGGAATACTAATGTATGCATTGGATTATTCGTTTTATATAAAAGGTATCTCAAGAATTTTCTGTGGGCGGATTCAAGAATTGAAATATTGGATTTTGTACAAGAGGGGACCACATAATAAGCTGTTTAATAGCTCTATTTACGAGTAATTGTAGAAGACCGCAGGAAGAACTGAAACGATTACATATGTCGCCTATAAGTCATTGATATTTTGGTCGAAGTGTCAATTTTGACTGTTAATTATTAATTATGTATTGATATCGCATATTCATATTATGTAATTTTAAGAGGTACAAAACAGATCCTTTAAAAATAGTAAAAACTTCGTAAGGGCCCCAGATGGGATCCTTTAGACGCTCTTGAGGGAGTCACCAAAAGGCTTGATATATATACCCCTTTATTTACCACCATATTAGTCTGAGATTTGAATGCTTGAGAGATGAAAATTGATACAAAATTACGATTTGTGAAATTAGTTTGTAACTTCAGGATTTATTACAGTTGATGTGAATATCACAAAATTATCGATAGAACATGTAAGTTGTATCAGAAAATACATAAATATATATATATATATATATATAGGAATTCCCGTAAATAACGAAGAATTGACAAGAACATCATATGTAATCAGGAATTACATCAATATTATTGAAAATACATAAAAACTACTATAATTACATAAAAATTGTTGACCATGCCTGGAATTTGTTAGAACTATTCGGAACAGTACAAAATTGCATGAGAATCGTCAGAATTACAATAAAATTATTACATATATATTTACAAATATATATGTAACCTTTACATAATAATATGTAACAATTACGTAAATGTTGTGTAAGTGTTACCTTTGAATTTCCAAAATGTTCACATGGAAAATGTTGGATCAATAGGAAAATAGCTGCCTGTGTGCATGAAAATCGATAGCAATGCATGGAAAGAATTCGGAAACCAAATAAAAAGTTGGAAAACAAGTTGGAAATCATCAGGAATCTATAAAAATTGTTGGTGAGAGTTCGCGAAATTGTATGGATATTGTCAGAATGCATAAACATTGTCGAAATACTCTACGAGATTGTTCTAATTCAAAAAAATTGTAACAATACATAAAAATTGTTGGAAATAAATGAAAATTATTTTAGTACATTCCAAATGATGTTTAAGTGTATCTAAGATGTACCATAACTGTAATTTGGAACCGTGTACACTTCCACGTACACTTCGATTTTTACCAGGGTAGGAATAACAAAAAGTTGTTGAAAGAAATCCCTCATAATTGTCACAAATAGAAATTGATTATTACTCGGTAGGACCTTGCTTTGAAAACGTTACTAAATTAGTTACCAAAAAACGTAAAACCTTTCCCCTGGTAGAAATGAAAACATTTCTTAGCCAATTCTTTATAAATGGAAATTCACCGAAGTTGAAATGCGTTTAAAGAGTCAGGATTACAAGAAAATAGTTAAGAACAAACGAAAATTACTGAAACTATAAAAATAATAAATATATGAACCGATGGCAATCGCTTGCAAATTGATGGAAATGCTAATAAATTCAAAACAAGGGAATACATCAATGTCAAGCACCAACCGAACTGAACAAAAATTGATCTTTTAGAAATCTGCCTTTATAAATCTCAAGTAAAAGTAACCAAAAGCTATTTTTCAAAGTTGATCTCAATCTATTATCCCGTAAGAAATAGGAACGTTGTTTTTGGCCGTATTAGAAGTCACATCGCATCGAATGGTTTTACGAGAGGAAGAATATCCGAACGCGAGTAAGATAAAGAACCAATTATACCTGGGAGTCTTCCCAATTTTGTCGCGTAGGCGTGGACCGATTTCGTGTCGCGGCTTTTGCTCGTGAATAAATTCATTTCGGGCGACAATCTCAGTGATCTAATCGCGCGATACTAGGATGAACCATTCGTTTCTTTATCGTTCGCTTTGTCTCACATTCTCCGCCCTTCTGTATCTTGTTGTTACAGCCTCCGCTTCCACCCCCTCCACTCATTTTTTTTTTTGTTTTTTTTTTGTTTTTCAACGGCTGATGTTCCCATTCGTTTTTCGCTTACTCACCCGCCGGATCATACGACGTATCATGATGCTCTGACGCGACCACTGTGATTCGATGATATGGGGCGGACAGTAACTGCGTACGGCGTCGCTTTCAGAAACTCATGAAAGTTCGTCGCATTGTATGAATCGTATTTTTGCGCCGCTTCGAGGGAGTCACTGTTGGCGTATACGTATACGTCGATGGTTCATTCATGATATTTCCGCTTGTTTTTTAATCGATTGGATATTTCAGAACATTTCTTTTTTTTTACAATAACGTTCAAAATATGTTGTTGACATTCCTATAGAACTCAATGCATGTATACAGAATCTTAGGTAAAAAAATGTTGAACTTCCGTCATTATATTAGGCTTTAGACAAGCATAAATCACGGTATATTTACAGGTTGACCTCATATCTGATCTCTTCCACATTACTCGGTTGATCTTATTTGACATTTGTATTCTTGATATACCCTCCTTGATTCCAATGGGAACTGGGCGCGGGACCCACGAAAGACGAAATGCATCTGGCGACGGCTCGTTAAGGAACGAAACGAAGGGCGGTCGCGGATAAGACATACCTTTTACCTCACTCCATTTTGCATTCGTCTCGATAGAATCCGAACATCGCGCGACTCGAGTAAGGTGAACACGTCGACACGAAACACGTTTCGGAGCGCATGTCACACCTACACTTTGCCCACCTTCCCCGTGCCGCATTCATTTAGCCTCTCTTTTCCACCTTTAGGCATGTTCGTTTGGGCTCTTTCTCTCCTCGCTCGGCATACATACGTCTTGTTCCTCAGAAGCCATCCATCTTAAATCCCGTTCCGAAGAGGTTTTATTCCGCGTCACTTCCATCCTGCTTCATCGCACAGCAGTGCAAAGTTTTCGGCTTAAAGTAAGCTGTGTCTTAAGTATTAACTCAATGTAATGTTTTTTTTTCTTTTCTTTTACAAGCAAGGCAGACATGGATACACTGAAAACTCATTTTGTTTGAAAATATTGCATCTAGATTCTACAGTATATTACAGTATGATGACGAAATTGACCGAAAATTGTCGGTGATTCCCGAATGCAAATAAAATTAGAAAAAATGATGAATCATGGAAAATATATGAAAATTGTGAAAATTTGCGGCAATTATCAAAGGTATTTCAAGATAAACACCATCGTAAAGACATAAATATTTGCAAAAAATGTCGAAAATAAGACATATATGATACTGACAATCATTACATGAAAATTATTTTAAAATATTGAAGAATTTTCAAAACTAATGACAAGTGTGTTACATCTTATCAAAGATAAAATTTTACTAATAAAATATATACAAATAAACCTTGTCAATGATAATACATACAAACATCTATGAAACGTAATCCTAAATATACCAAAATATACAAATTATTTAAAGTTACATAAAGTTAAAAAAATAATTTAAGTATTCATGAGGTGTATTTATCATTTCTGTAATATTACACTTTCACAGAAACGCGCCAAGAAATTATTTATATGATGGCTTCATTAAAATGTTAATATTTATTGTCGGTATGAAACAGAACAATCTTTATTTTTATTCGAAGGAAATGAAACGTTTATCATCTTTTAGTCATTTTTGATTGATTATATCCAAAAATATAATTTTCGCGCGAACGTAAGAAGCAACCTTGTGTTTCATGGAAAATGCAAATTTTGACCTGAATCGCAACAGTCATTCCTTATTTCGACCAAATTTGTCAGCGAATTACTAATACACAATATAAATATTATAAATTAAAATATTTATGATCATCAATACTGACGCAAATATAATACACTTGTATTTTTGAAGTTTTATGGAAAGAATGATTAAGTAATAAGTGATACGAATCATATGACAGTTCAACTATCCGCTGTGATAAAGTGTTTCTTTCCACGGTCAAATTATAAAATGTAAATGATACTGCGCGAGCGCTTCTAAGAAGTATGATTTTATCAATGAAGCCCTTCTTAACGAATCATTGTCATAGTGATAACTTCATGGAGAGATACTAAGCGTTTACCAATTTCTTTCTTTGCAGTCGCCCAATTATTAAAAATAATTGTATTTATATTCATGAGATTTTCGACTTAAACGCTAAATTCAATTTGTAATTATGGATTCTTATCACTGGACGAGTTACTCTGATATATAAGTACCACTCCCTCCTTTTCACTCTATTGTTATAGCTTTCTAAAATACTCGTTTTTTGTTATCAAAATATCAATGAATTGATCTCCATGTGTAAACTACAACTTTTTTGGAATTTTAGGATTTATTTATTTTTACTCTTGCACTAAAAATGTTAACATTAAATATTTATCATGATCTACGACTTTTATTTAAACCGTTTGATGAAATTTTAAATTTTTTATCTGTCAAAGAAAAAATAATAAGAATCGCTGTTTATAGATTTTTGCTTTTTTGTTTGACAATAAAAATAATAAAAATATTTAATACATTTATGAATATCTATTTTACTAAAATCTGAAAACATTGTTTCAAAAATGTTTCGAAATTTCAACATTTTCAAATATAACTGTAAACAGTGTTAAAAACCGCAGTTTCTACAGACTTTTAGTTTAAAAAGTATTCGACATATCGATTACATGAAATATTTGTTTTTATAAATTTCGATTATATTCAAGTATGTTTTTTTACTTTTAGTATATTTTGGTTAAGTGAATGTATGAAAAAAGAAAACCGAACATTTAACCCTGTTTGAATATACTCATAGTTTATATAATTATAATTATTTATATATATATACAGTTATAAATTTTAAAATTAAGCGGCGAATTTAAATTATACAGTAGCATGTAGAAAGCGCAAGATCGGTATTACCTTAGTTCAAGCGGCCTTCATACAAAAAAAAAAACATATTGAATAGACTAATTCGAAGAATCGATGCTTTCGAGTTCTGTTGTTACAGAATATCATTTTAAAATTCGCTTTAAAAATGTCACATTTTAAAAAAGTAACCATCTCATTTGCATCAATAATTCAAAACTCTTTAGTATAATAAATTAATTAAAAAGAAGATTAAAAAAATGGTAACTTTGCGATCGGAATCCAATGAAGCCGGAGCACTTCGTATACGGGAAGCATACATACGAAGGAAAGGCATGAAAATCAAGAAATCAAGGCACACGGTGCCGAGTCGACACGCATTACTTTGAAAATCTTATCCCTTTGTGCGCCGATCTATCATCCGTGGGTTCTTCCTTCCTCGATATCGTAAAGCGGAAGTGATGTCGCAAGGATAAGGGCGGCATTCGAAACGCTAGAAAATGAAAAGGAAAGAGCGAGAGGGAAATGTGACTGCATATCCAGGGAAAGAGATGCGAAATTGGCGTCGAAAAGGGCGGGACGAAAAAACGACAAAGGACAAATCAGTGGATGTAGGAACAAAGGGAGTGAAATGCGCAAAAATAGTATGGAACGGGGATGCGGACTAAAAACCAGGTTTCGAGACGAAGGGATAGGAGGCAGAAAAAGATCGCTTCTGATGTAGAATGCCTATATTCTACTTCGTTCGTTCCTTATTTAATATTCCGTTTCATCGAACGCAGCTCGTGTGTAGATGCCTTTCTTGACACGCCTAGACACTTTTTTTTAGTTCGGACTGCTTTCGCTTTTTACGTATAGTGTGCGCAGGCGCCTGCGTACAGAACTCTCCCTTAGAATCCGCTACTTCGTTGGTTCGCGACATCATTTTATTCCGCGTCTCGAATTTCAAACGTTATTATTCACCCTTCCGCGAGTTTTCCGCAGATCACGGATCTCCTCTTCCTTGCCATTCTACGAAGATTCTTGGAATCCGAGCACAGGCACCTTTCACGCGAGTCTACCGAATCACATCTCGTTGCATCGCGGCGTTTGCTTTGGCTTTTTTCAGTATACGTCTTTTTTTACAAATAGACCCTTTTTACTGATTTTTTATTTATATACTGTCTTCATTTAGCGCGGAGCACTAGAACTATTCGTCATTTTCGTTTTCTTTCTCCAAGTGTCCAATATAAATAAAAGTAATGAATCTTGGCTAATTGCACGAAATTTGAAATATAATGCACATAAAATGTTCGATGATTCAAATGCAAATTGTAATAATAATATTGTATCGTAAGAATGAAATCGAAAAATTATGTTTCAATGTTCTGAGATATCGAATTCGAAGAATCAAGATCAAAGAATGACATATGATCCGAATTATAACACTCCAAGAATTAACTACGAAGAATTACGTTTTTTATTCATCTAATTCGAATTACTATTGGCTATAAAATCTTGTTGAAAGTCGTCCTCGAGTAAGTTAAATTTATCGAATCACGTTTCAAAAATGCCAATGAAAATTGTTCAAGCGAATATATTGTATATCCCCAATTATATTCGTCGGCTCTTAATCGACTAATTTTAAAGGCAGTAAGCGACTTGTTAACAGTATAAGTGCACTCGCATCACAGCAAGAACACCTCAATCAATTACACTGCTGGAATTTTCAATAAAAAGTTTACGATTCTATTGTAATCGTAAATGGATATGACCGAAGGAGTAAGTTGTTAAACATTAACTAAAAAAAGTCATTACTAAATTCATCGCGGCAAGAGTCTTTTTAACGAGCGCCGTTTGAACTTAACTAACTAGAATGTCTCGTGTTTCACTCGAAATGGCGCGGATACCAGTAACGTCGATAAATCCCGCTTGGCTCGTAATAAAAACCTCAAGCTTCTCAAACTCGCCTTTCCAATTCCTTGTGTGTAAGCCAAACGTGCGCGCGGATCGAGAACGAAACAAAGTGAATCGCGAAGATCGTAGATCGCGGCCGCTTTAAATCAGAAAATCAGGGTGGCCTTAGCGTAATCCTTAATTGGTTCGCGTGTTATTCACCCGACTCATTCATCGTAAACTCAGCGAGAGAGTGCTGGGACAGAAGCTGCGAAAAGAGCGAAGAATAAAGGAAGAGAGGCAGAGAGAGAGAGAGAGAGAGAGAGAGAGAGAGAGAGAGAAAGAGAGAGAGAGAGATAGAAGGGGTGATCAACGTAACTTAAACGTCGTCGATTGACAATGGCGAAATACGAGTCGGATTTTCAATGAAAGATATCTTCTATAGTTTTCACAATGCTTCAAAATCAAATTGGCAAATCAATTGTCGTAAATATTAATCACTTAAATCGTCGGTGATCGTAATGTTTGCAGTTTATTATGTTTTTATTATCCATTTCTAGACTACATAGTTCCTTTTCGTTTTTAATTAAAAAATCGTATCGAAGAATCGTATTTGAAACAGCAAATTCGAAAAGTCGCCTTCGATAAATCCTGCATGGAGATGTCTATTCAAATAAGGTATTTTAAAAAATTATATTTATATCCGCAATTAAGAAAAATCATGTTCGAAAATATCAATTTGAAAAATCCAGTTTGAAGAAACGTTTTCTCAAAATGGCCTTTTTCAAATAATCGTCTCGAATCTCGAATCTCGAAGAATCGTCTTTGAAAACAAAAATTGCAGAAAACAAAAGTTAGTTAACATTTTTAATAATCCATAATCGAAAAATAATTGACATAATGGTTGGTTATCTGTACAAAATATTTTATTTGACATCGAAGTATTTTATTTTCTTTCTTGCATGGAAACTTATTCATACTGTAAGTCCATGTAATCAATGATCATTGCAATTAATCATACAAAATTGTACAACGGAAAATTGACATGACTATAGGGGTTGGTTTTATTTTACCAATTCGTTCTTTTTTTCACCTTTGATTAATTGAAAAGACCTGTAATTACAGATCGTTTTATAGTATGTAACGCGTCATTATGGGCACTTTTATAGACGAGGAATACAAATTAAACGCTTCATTAATGCGCAAATGTTGAGCGGTAAAAAGCCAGCTGTTAAATATTATTAAAAGCATGGAAAGAGACGTGCAGGCGCCAAGGTGTTGGATAGGTGAATTTCGTAGAAATTTATCATTTTCATAAGTTTATTTTGCTCGCGCTGTCAAGCGAGATAATTTCAGGGTGTAGCATCAGGAAGACACACTGCATTCCTTCATAATTCCAAACCGGTTTGTGTACGACTAAACGTATCATATTGTATATTAATTCAACATTTAGACTTGCACGTTCTGCGCCACGTACACTCCGTGTAAGATTTTATCATTTTTCTACTCTGAGGAAAGTTTCGTGGTGAATTAATTATCCTTCATTTGATAATGTTAGAAGTTTGTTAACTATTAATGAATTGTTTTCTGGCTGAAACTATTTTTCTTTAGGTGAATTCATCAACGATTACTCAGAGTAGTCAACGTGATGTTAAGAACTAAATTCCTGAATAAGAATTGATGAGAACGTTAATCGATGTCAGTGATTTCGTATATGAACATCAAAAACGAATAAACACGAATATTATAATCATTTTATGTCTGTTGTGATTTGCAATGTTTTTGCCTTATATCTACTGTTTTAAATTATTCAATCATTTTTTTAATATCTGTAATATCTACTCGAAGAGTCTTATTAAAGGATAAAATCGAATAAATAATGCTCGAAGAATATAGTTTTCAAAAATTGATACTGAATTAAAATTAATGAATTTGAAAGCCAATCAGCAAAGGTAAAAAGTAGAACAGAATGAATAAAAAAATGTACTCATTAAGTATGCTTTATCGATTCTTCATTTTTAAAGTACTTCTGTCGGGACTCTTTTTGACTTAATGAAAAAAGAACTCAGAAATCGTTGTATAGAAGATCTCAAGGAGAATATTTCGTACTCCTTCCTTTTTTTATTTCTCTTGATTGGAATGAATCTATAAAAGATCGTGTTTCAAAATTCGAATTCAAGTATAGGTATTCAAAAAACTGCATTTACAGTTTGAAAAGAAAAATACAGGATTTCGGTAAATCCAATGCAAGGAACAATGCTAGAAAAGCTCGAATATCATAAAATTTATTTGATGAAACAAATTCGTGGAATTTTCCTTATTTAAATATTAGTTTCTTCAGTATTTCATTCGATGAGTAGTATTCAATGAATATATGTAATCGGAAAATAGCATTTGGATTAATTACCTTCAGTTGTTGATTTACAATTGTAAGTTAGTTATTATATATATGATCCGCCTTTATAGGCTTCGTTATATGTTTTTATTTTACGCGATGCGTTTCGGACCTCATCGGGTTCATTGTCGAGCGTTTAGTGCCTTTCCACTCTCGTGTCTCCGTATTTATGCTATTTTCACCGTTTATGAACTTTCAGTGCTGTTTTGAAAAGTGTATTTGCCTTAAAATCAATTTGGTCGTTTAACATTGTGTTCTTATTTTGACGTGCTTTGTATATTTCGTATTCGTCTAGTGTGTTTAGATGAGTGTTTTTTCTGCATATACACGTAAAATTTTAAAATTATTTTTGAAGTTTGAATAATTATGTTTTCCTTCTATTATGTGTTTTGCGTAATTAGATTTGATATTGTCTATATTGTTTGTTGGTAAATGTTCTTTGTATCTTTTTATAAATTGTGTTCCTGTTTGTCCGATATAGTATTTGTTGCAGGCATCATGTCATTTTATATATACTCCTGTTTTATTTTTATTTTTTATGAGGTTATTGTTTTTGAGCAAAATGCTGTTCTTATATTATATTTTCTAAGAATATTTTGTAGCTGTATTATATAGCAATAACTAATTGTTATTGACTTCGCGGTCGGAAAATTAAATTAATGTAATTTGTTAAAACTAAAATTAATAAATTAAAATTAAATTTTAGATAATTACCTTCATTGAATTTCGTTTTAATTATAAACGTAAGACTAATTTTCGAAGAAATTTCTTTAAAAAATGTCGAATTATACATAAAAGTCATGCCAGACAGTCATGTTTGAATATTCAAATTCATATTTGAAGAATTGTGTTAGAATAAGAAAATTCGAAGAACTGGCTTTGTAAAATTCAATTCTAACAAATTTAAAAATTGTATTCAAATTCAGTATCGCATTCGAAATAGAAAATTAGAGGAATAGAACATAAAAACGCAAATTACAAGAATCGTGTTTGAAGGTTCTACTTCAAAGATTGTTTTCGAAGAATCATATATTGAGATAATATAATATAGCGATCCCGATGAGTCGCATTCGATAGGTAAACTCGAAGAATCACTCACATTGAATGTTGAGATATATGTACGAATAATGGACGTCCAGACTCACACGCATCCGACGATTAATGTACGACCAGTTTTTGTCCATTACAAAACCTATTTATTTGTACGACTATTCTACATCCCGGTAATCCAATCTCTATCTGGGATATGACAAACATTCTAAAAACAATGTTGAAAGAAATAATATTAAAAATGATGTTTTCAAGAATCTCGATCATCCGCCTAATAATCTTGAAATAATCTTGAAATAATCTTGAAATATAAAAGTTGAATACTGATAATAAAATTGAAGCCTGTATAAAGCCACCAATTTAGTATTTTCTCAGAATTCTTACAACTTAGCAGACGTAATGTTATTCATGAAAGTTATGGTAATCATGTTGGACATAAAAGACAATATTTAATCTTTGTATTTATCAGTGTTTATCTTTTCGCAAGTACAATTGCGAAATTCCCAATTTATGCCTTTATTTGTTGATAATGCGAACGTAATTCTTAATTGGTTCGCGTGCGATTCATCTGATCCATTCATCGCATCGTTGGCAATCGATGCGTATCTACAGCGAAAGAGAGAGAGAGAGAGAGAGAGAGAGAGACACGGATCGCGGGTTACGGCAAGAAGTGAAACGGTCGTAATACGCTGGAGACATCAGTGACGGGGAAAAAGAGGTTGAAGCACAACAGAAGCCCGAAAAAAGGAGAAAGACAGACGTACCAACGAGAACGAGGGGTCGTATATAGGGTGAGGGCAGGGGCAGGGGCGGCGGAACTTAGAGGCGGGGTGGTGAAGGGGGATAAGCGCCGGAGGCGACAGGACGAAGCGCGGTCCTATCTGGTCTGCCACACGAGAGCGTGCAGGCGTCGCCCTCGGGTCTCTCGCTCCACGGTAGCCTGTCTGGTCTGTCGCTATAAAGCGAGATCAGATAAACGCGCCGGTAACCAGGCCTGACATAATCGACCGCTCAGGTGAGAGGGAATGAAGAGACGGAGAAACGCGAGATGAGATGACGCGGCGCGATTGTGTCCCCCGCCATTGCCCCGGAAAGGTTTCGGCGTTTTTATTGGCCGAATTTTTTTGCGTCTAGCTAGCCTTTACACACACACGCGCGCGCACACACACACACACACACACACACACACACACACACACACACTAGGATCATGGGCGCACTAGATTATTCGGTAGAGAATTATCTCTGGCGGACCGGGTATTAAATTAATTTAATAGCTCGACGCGGCCGAAGAGATCGGGAGGCGCGATTCGTCTCGTGGCGAGTGATCTATTGTTCCGCGGTTCGACTATTAATTAGTCGGACGCGAGGAAGACTATCAATTTCCCGTTCGATTTACAGGAATGGAAATAGCTGGAGGTTTATGCGGAACGAAATTTTTTGGCACTCGATTCAATTTTGATGTAATCAAACTTTCTCAAGTGGATGTCTGGAATAACTCCGATCAAAAAAGAAGTCGTCAGTCAGGATATCAGAAGGACTAGATCATGATTCGATTATTATTAATTGACAGATGGACTTATAAAATTATATATATATATATATATATATATAAAATATTAATAAAGGTAATGGTGGTGAAAATAACACGCTGAATGGGAGTAGGGGGCGGAGGTGGTGAACATTTTCATGCCTGATCAAATTCAATACTTCATTCCAACCTGCGGTGTCAGAAAGATATTATTCATTTTCGAAATTATCTATACCTGTATTATTTATTCTATATGTATATAATTTAAAAATAAACACCATTGTAGAATCCTGCCCAGTTACCCTATACCTTTAACATGGGAAAAAAGCAAACTGGATAGAATCTAGCCAAAAACTGGACTCGTTTTCTACTATAGGGTAATATTTTAATACATATTGTATTCGTATTTAGATTCGTCAAATAAAATTAAGAAATGAATTTAGATACTAGACAAATTCCATTCATAGAATATCGGAATCGTAGATTCGTAAAACTTCTACAAAGAAATTCTGCAGATTACCCGTAGAATCTAATTTCATGAATTTCGAATTCAACGAACCGCAAATAGAATTACAAATGAATTCTTATTTAAAGCATTTTTTATTAAAAAATAAGAATCATTAAATATGATATTCAAAGAAGGACATTCATATAGTTGGAATTCATGAATCATGCGTATTTATGATTATATTTCTCGAAACAATATTTTACACGTACAGCCTCATTCGTCAAATCATATTCGAGGAATTCGCTTCAATAATTGATTCTAGGAAAACTACCGCATTGAATTAACCGTCGAAAATAAATTCGTATTCTAAGAATTGCAAACCATGATTCACTGAACTTTATTTAATATTCCCTAAAATGTCTCAATATTCCCTTACGGAAAAACACTAAAAAAATGGGTGTAAACACTAAAAAATTTGGGGTTTACACCCAATTGGGTGTCATTTCGGACACCGAACATATTTTTTTCTGTGAGGGTTATTAGAATAACTAAATTGTTTTTCAAAAACTGACATGGTTATCTGAAAATTCGTTTAAAAATAACTTTTTTAATTACGAAATTGTACAAAAAATAATTTGATACATTTTTTATAATTCGTCAAATTATTTTCATAAAATCTTCACTGAAAAATGGATAGATACCAGTTATTATCTAGATTACACGTAGATTGTAAAATTTATAACATCCAGAGATCTATTAAATTTGTATTCTTATTGTAATGTGAAAAATCTTACATACTCATATTTAATATATGTGATGTTAAGTTTTACTTTCTCAAGATGTTGAGAGGGACTATCGAATGTACTAATGTATATTGCATGTAATTATGAACTACGACAACACTTCACACTATAGGAATAGTTCATTCTAGTATAAGATCGTCAACAAATTATAAATAAACAACATTATATTAAAAAAACGTATTCTAACATTAGGAAGAAAGCTCGAAATAAAAAAGAAGAAAGAACATAAATATAAACTTATGTCTACAGTTTTATATGATGAATAAACAAAAATTCATATTTATGCTATTCGGCATTAATTTTAACGAATCCAACCCATCATCGTTTAAGTGGGCATAAAAGGAGGGAGTAGTAGGATTTATCGAAATACATTTACTTTGCATTTTTCATCATTTCATCAAAATATTGAAATGTAAATGATCAGTGTCCTGGTAAAAATCAGTGTTCAAACTCACGCTTCAGTTACGTTTTGGTATGTGTTAAGTGTGACTTAAACGTAAGATAAGGGTTACTTAAGCGTGAATTTGGTCTATTGTATTGTGATTTTCGCCAGGATTCTCTCTTTTTTCGTATGCAATTTTAAGGACAGGGCGACAAATATATAGAACATTTTAGTTGGACCTGATTTTGTTATTGTTCGTCAATATGAATTTCGAATGATTACATGTATCCTTCATTGATTCGAGATTGAAGTATACTTCAATCTGAGTCTTGAATGAGCTTTCATTAGAATGTACCATCTTGACGTGTGCAATGATGAGAAAATTTCAGATCTGCTTTATCAACATCCAGCACTGTAACTGGCTTACTACTTTTATATTATAGATCGTAACATCTCGTGTAGTGCGGACTCGTATGTTGAAGATGTTAATTTTGTATTGACATTTATAAGTCCTTTCTAGTTGTATCAATTTGTACTACCTATTATTAACAATCCATTTTTCCCATTGCTACTCGTGTCCTATATCCTTATATCATCGATGAATTCTCGAAATGTCATCATAAATTCGTGCGAAGAGAATCTAAGTTTATATCTGGAAACTCCAAAAACAAAAAGAAATATTTTTTAATTCAATAACTTCATCGATTTTATCGGAAAAAGGATAACAATGGTCGAAAATTAAAATAAAGTGATGAAGTGATGCAATAATTGATGAAGATTGACGATGCCCAGCGCGATTTGTACGTGCGTCCAGAAAGGAAGCAACGAAAATATAAAACATCGGAATAGATCCATACAAAATCAGAGATTGCCAGCTGGACGTAGTGGCATCTGCTTCTGCGCCCGAATTCAACGGGAATCAATCTTGAGTTGGCTTAATGAAAGCGCATTCAGCATATTCAACTTGCTAGAAATCAGGTCGCGGATCCCCTGAATAATCGAGCGCTGACATAACACTGTTTGTTTTGCGAGGCGGTGCTTTTAACGACGTGTATTTTTTACTGTCTCGGTCATAAAAGCCAGTATAACATATAAAAATAACAGTTTACGATATTCAACGCTGGATCGACTGAATTGTATTAAGATTGTGTCATATTGGTGCGCTTTTCATGCATACTTGACATTTTTTATACGCGTGACATCTTTGGAAATATTTTCAATTTAAAAATGATGCTTCAATTAAAGACATGTATATATAATTTTACGACAACTAATATTTTTCAGATTTTCATTACATGTTATTTTTCTCCCATTTACACGTTTTACCTTTAAAGGATATTAATTCTTTTTACGATCCAGTTAGAAATTCAATTTTGACGCATGTCGGTCAATACTGCGTATTTGTAGTCTTCCTATATATGTGACTTTTTTATCTTTGTAAGCGCTCAACATGATAAATGCGAACGTTTATAAAAACTGTCGGTGAAAAAGTTACACTGGAATCTACGCGACTATCTTGTCTGACTGGTTGGCTATTACTACTTGTCACAGGCTCTGCATTTTAATATTAAATCACTAATATATATGGACTTTCGAAGAAAACGTGTTCGTAATCAAAATGCACTAAACAATATTCTACGACGATAAAGGAACATTAATGTTCATAAATATACTGCGATTTTTTTTCTCGAATCATCTAACGAATTTATAGTTCTTTGCCAACAATTTTTCGGTCAGTTGATTGTGATTCTGGTATTCCAGAGTTGGTTAATGATAAGATAGAAGTTACACAGTAATGTTTTAACTGTGTAACTTCTATCTTATTAATTTGTTAACTTTTTTTTAACACACAAACATTTATTTTTATCATATTTTCAAATCAAGTTATGTTTACATTTAACTTTTAACTTAACTAAGTAATTTTTTTTTTTTAGTGTATGCAAGAATTAACTTGCACAACGTTGCTGATTTGCGATTTTTAAATGGGAAATTAAAATTGACTTTATGACTTTGTGGATCATTTTCAGAATTTGGTGATAAAACAGAACTGGTAAAGGACAGCAATTGTAAAAGAGGAATGAAAATTACTAGGTATACCTAGTGATATTACTAATGATGGCTATGAAAATATACTTTTCGAATATATATCCTCGAATTAATTGTATATAACTAAACACTTTTGAAGTGGTAGCAATGGTTGGAAAGGATATTGGAAATAAACGTCCATAACTACTTCTGAACTGTTGATAAGTAGTTGCAGACAGCAAGCGTATATTAAACGACATTTGCTCATCAATAGACATAAAATCAATTCTTGACTATATATAGGGTACAATTTACTACGTGCATACGGATACTTGATAATATGATCTTAAAGGATGAATTTCTTTCGTTATTGACAAGACCGCGGTAGTCTTATCTATTTATATATAATTCGCTCCAATTCGCATCTTTGTCAGAATCAGTGCGATATAATGTTAATTTTGAGAAACTTTATTTTAATCTTCATTAGAAAAGTAATATATAACACTCTTAATAATTAAAGTAACGACCTAACTATAAACAATAGCCCAACAATTATCCATCGTGCCTAATAACTGCAAGTAATGAACAGTCTCCAACTGGACTAGTAGAACGTGCAATATCAATACCATATTTCACAATTACCAATATTTCAAACTCGCTGTAAACTTGGCAATAACGAGTTCGGACAGGGAATCGCTGCAAACGAGTTCCCGGAACGACTACTCGTACATTTTCCATCGAAACCCCGAAGACATGCCGTCGCGGAAGACGCTCTTTCTTAAAAAAAGAAGTACTACCAGTTAATTCAATGCGCGATGAGAAACGGGTTAATCGACTCCGGAGGATGGGCATTCCTTCGCGGGGGTAGCGAATTCGCATATACATAGGACCGTCGTCACAGACGCTAGGAGTTGCCTCTCTGTATCGGCGTCGCGGAGGTGGCGACGGGTGGAAAGCACGGGTGGCGGCAGCGGCGTACCGGGCGGTAAGGGGCTGCCGATTTAGGGGATGAAGCACCGCTCGTCGGGCGAGGGTATGCTGCCCCCGTAGACGCGATATAGGGGTGGCAGGAAGAATCGGGGCGAGCGCGGGGGAGGGAAAGGGATCTGAAACGGCGCAGCGTCGCCATGTTGGGCAGCGCATGCGCCCGCACCGTGAGCGGAACCGCGACTAGTTCCTTCGACCCGAGAGCAGTCAGTGCACCGCCTGGCCTCCTATCGCGAACGTTGTGCGAATCCCATCTTCGCGTGACCCCTTCGCGCGTTATCACCAATCCTCGCGGTCGAGTCCCGTTTCCCCGCTCCCCGGTCGTTATCTCGCGACGAGACGCTCGAAAGGACGTGGCTCGCTCACGCCCGCCACGATGATCTTCGTATTTTGAGTTTCCCGCGCTGTCAAGACGAGTGAGGAGCCCGCGAATTTCGAATTTTTTGGCCCGATTCTTCGGTTGAGAGTTCCGGGACCCAAGCGGGGTCGTCGGGGTTTTCGGCGAGGGCGATAAGGAGACTCGAGAAGATTCGAGTGTTGTGACGAAGGATTGAGGGACAAACTCCTCTTTAGGGGGCTGATCTTTTGTTTTTCTCTTCCTCTTTCAATTGGTTCGATCTCAGCGAGTGGTGCTCGTCGATGATGAGCGTTGTGATGATTTAAGTGTGACGTGAAGTGGATTGTGCAATGAAATATCAGGCCGGACTTGCGATTGAGTTAGAGGACCGATGTACCAGCCAGGTGAGTGCCCTTTCAATTCACGTGCGATGACCTTTGACGATCCTCCGACACCCTTGCATCCCCACCACGCCCATTGCTGATTTCCTTGCAGACGGAAGATAGCTTTAACCGTGACGTCCACCCAGACTCTCTGGTCGTCCAGTCAATACTCCCAGAACCTAAGCCCTTGACAAATTCATTAATTAACATGACATTATTTTCCTATCGATTAATCTCCTCCATCGAATACTTAAGGAAGCATCAATATTGCGATAGGTATATAAACGGTTTTATAGTATATTTTACGTTAGTTTAGCGGATTACTGTAAAAGTGCAGATATGAAGTATCATCTTTTTATCATGGAATCTTATAAACAGTTGTTGAATGGTTTTTATACTACAAAGTACAGCTGATATGATTAAATATCTAGCACATTTTATTGTTTCAGTTGGTTTTCCCTTATTACCTTCTGCAGTACCTAGACAAGCCGCTATCAGAAACGGTGGTAATCAACGACCATGCCGCGGAAAGAGGGTGTAATCTTTCAATGAAAGTATTTAGATAGATGTCGAACAGATCTTTATGATATTTCGAATATGTTTGACAATTATTTTGATGGGTAATCCCTAAATAAAAACTCGATACATACATTTCCATATTCATTGGCGAGTTTTGATAACTTCGCATTACGTAATATGGCGGTAGGGTATGTAGAGTTGCTACACATTATTCACCAGCCGATGGGTACGCATCCCATGCAGGTTACGTAACGAGTAATCATAACATAAAGTCGTTGCTATGGAGTAGAGTGGGTCTGTCGTTACAGGCAAAACGGACTTGGTTCGTATACATACAAAAACGGTCCTTGAAGCTCTAATTGAGTTTTAGTACACTATCAGGCAGTTTATTTCTGTAATTCCTGTTGAGCGAGCAATAACATGGAATCGATACGACAATAGGGAAATATTTGCGCTAAAAATAAAATCACTCGGGTAAAACCCCGTGGGATATAGGGAACGAATAAGAGAAAAGCAGACAATTAATTAGTTTTATTGAATCCTTCCAGCGCTGAATTGGAGGTCGCAAGGCGTGCCCGTCACTGTTTCTGCTTATGATGATTCGCGATTACGGACATTGTTCGGAACTATAAAAGGATCATTAATCATTCGTGACGTGCGTCGACTATTGCTTCGCGCACTCGATTATGAAATCGAGTAATTCATAATGCGTTTTGTCACGGGTCAAACTTTCTTTTATTGGGATATGTCGTTATTGAAGAGTAAACGTCATTGGTACATTCAATCTATTCACATATAAATCTATGAATACTGCAATAACTTGTCTCCGTTGAACGAAGCTTGCATGCTTTAATTTTAAAACCATTCAACGAAACATTCATATAAATCGTGTTCAAAATCAGGTTGCAGGTGCAGCAAAATCATTTGGTATTGTATTCAAATTCAATAAGATGAGCACTTGTTTTGGAATGTCAGTGGCGTCCTCAACATTTCATCGAAAATAAGCAAAGCAAGTTTGCAGAGCTTCGATAATAATGGTGGATTGTAACAATACTAAAGTTGCTCGATTCCCATTCCTTTCTAACACTAATGCTGTCAATTTACTACACTTACTGGAATCTCCATAATCTCGAAACTATATAACGTTAGAAGGCTGCAATAATATGTTTCGGCATTTGATGTACGACTGAGTATATATCCTACGAGAGTTAGAGTATGCCTAAGGGGTCCTAGAATCTGGACATTATAGGAATTCCTTAGGATAACTTGGAAGGAAATCTGCATGCTCTGAGCATGCTATTCGCATATCCTAATTGGAGGGTATTAGCATTTTCTGAAGACATCCAAGTTAGGTCGAAAGGTTGGAAATGTTAATACTTTTCCATTTTTATTTTTTGCAGCCAAACATACAACCAACAAAATTTCTCGTGAGAATTTTAATCGTTTCCACTTGGCCGAAAAGGACCCCATCACGATCCCATTGTATTTCGACGAACGTATTTTCGTAGCCTTCGACAAGTGGTCTTTCGGCATTTCCTTCCCGATGTCGTTTGGCGAATCGCGTGGCTTGGCCTTATCGATTCGAGAGGAGCAGAGATTGGGAAGCCGAAGAGAAATAAGTCTCCGAGCTTTAGGACGGACGCGCCGAGTCGTGCAATTCCGCCACTTTTCTCGTCGTGCGCAAAAAAAAGTTTCTTACATTGTTTTCTTCTTTCCATTCATTCCAAGGAAATCAATAGCACACAACGTATCAAGCTGACGTCGAAAGATGAAAGACTTATGTGAAATAAAAAAATATAAATAAAAACGTATTTTTAGCAGGATTTGAAGGTCATTTTATATTCAATGTTTACTCAACTATTGTTTTTGTGACCTTCGAACCTTCAAGTGATAAACAAAAGTATGTTTTAAAGAAATCAGATAAATGATAAATTGTTTGAAGGATTCTTTGTTTCTGTGTTGAATAGGTTTCAGATACAAACCAAAGTTTCCAGACACCTGAAGTGGGAATAAACATTTATAATGTAAATGTGACTTGTCGCCCAAATCTGACAAATCTGATTCCAAACAAAGCTTAAGACGATTTCTTGAAAATAGCTTTATTAATAACTTACCCAAGCGGCAAAAGTACATCTTTTGTTCATCCATTGTCCGTCCAATTTATGTCATTGTACGTACAATGGGTGTCCAATATATGTCCGGTTATCACTGGCGACGACCAGTGGTTTTTAAAAAGCATATACCAAAAGCTGCCATTCTTGTTTAACTCCATGACCGTACTTCAGTTTGTTTTCACAGCAAATGTAATCTAGTAAAAATACGATCGCTTAACGTACCGAAAAATTGGACGAGCGTTTCGGGCCTTTGAATCTGATTTGCTACGCAAGCGGACTTTAACCCGACGGGAAATTCTAATTACGAGGCGTCAAAATCGAACAAGCCCTCGATAAAAGTCGAGTGGCGGCGTAACGGAAACAAGCGCAACTCGCGTTTTATCTCGCCCCCAGTGCGTGGGTCCTTGTCGAGACGCGAAAAAGGCACGTTTTGGTGTGTAGCGCTGTACACACGTGTCGCCCCCGGCGGTACGACGATATGCGAAAATAGTTGCGCGATAATAATGGAGCAGGGTACCCCGTCATCGGACCGCAGGACGTGACGTAATTTATAGACAATCCCCACCATTCGCCCATTCCCCGATAGTCGGCACGTGAAATTGAGTGAATTAAAAATATCCCCCTTTTATTTGAGCACGTAACACCAACCGATAGTTTGAAAGTTACGGTTGGGAGTCGCCAGTTTTGTAGTAGTTAACTTTTTGTAGATCGATAATGAGATTTGGTACCTATAAGTACAACTTTTGATGTCAATGGTCGAACATATACACTATTAAATTTAATGAAAGATCACTATATTTTTTAAATATATAAAGGTCAAAATTTCTAGTGAAAATATTGACTTCAAATGCAAAACACGACCTGAACTTTACAGTTGAATTGCATTTAACGATGTCATTTGATATATAAGTGACATACCGGTTCGGGTAAAATTGAAAATTCGATTCCGACCACCGCACCGCCGCGATATTACGAAAGCATTGATCGACTTGGGGTTTACATTATGGAGGAGAGGGCCACGCAAGATTTGAAATTCTAACCTGAAGTGGCAATCGGAAAGTAATTTCAAAAGGGTGCTATACCTCCTTTAAAGGAGATGTTACCTACTTTTAGAGTCGCAAATGTTTCGTTTAGTCGATAAATGTGGAAAGGTATTAAATGTTTTAAATATTTTTTTTTCTTTTTTTAATTCTAAGGATTGATATATACTTGCTAATTGTATTTATTTATATACCCAGCTATATTAAACTTTTTAATATTAATACTATAAGTATAGAATAATAAAGGAACTATAATAGACGATCAATTTCGTCACTTTCACACGTTTTGCTTACATAAATTTATTTATTTACCTAAAACATTGAAGAAAATCACAGAGATCAAAATGTTTGACAGCAATCGCAGGTAGCATTCATTGTCCCTGCGAGATTTGTATCGTTTCTTCGAGAAATGGAATGATCGAGAGCGTCACCGATGAAAGATTAGCAATAAATAATTTCATTCCATTTCCACGGGACAGTATGGAAATCGATCCGCCAGAATCAGACTTTCAAGATTATTCCTGATCTTTTTCGCCTTCTTTCTGCATATACGCTTGTATCACGACGTCGCGAGTATCAAGTAGGTCTATCTCCTTTCTGTCTTCCTTTCCTCGGTAGTCCCAAGCAATCAATTGCACTTGATGGTCCGGCGAATGAAGGAGAGACTCGCCTTTGGTCTGGCCGCCTATTAAAAATACTTAACTCTCCGGTCGTCAACCTTCCTTTGTCGATATCGGCACTATGCAAATAACTATCAACCGCTTACGGCTTCTACACGAATAATCCGACGATGGAAATAACTCGACTCCCACCGTATCGACGGTCGCAATTCCGTCCTCTTGCTGAATGATTGCTCGATTGTTTTGGTCCATTCTGCGAATAGTATCGGTGGTCGGCATGGTTGTTTATGTTTTTGTGCTGGTTTCACTGTTACCGAAGAAGAAATCGACTTTGTAAATGAACAAAAACTTTATTGTAGTGGTAATTACAACAAAAAGTCATATGTGACATTATATATGAAAAGTGATGAATACGTATCTTCGATGTGCTCGTAGATATACATTTGATATATACTCTATATACTACTCCGTTGTGTGGCCTAATGTTCAGGTCGCAATATGATCAAATTTCAGATCAAGGACTGTTCGAATTTCACCAATATTTGTCAATGGCGAATCTGCAAGTATATGGTGATTCCGGTCCATAGATTGATTCTTCAATAAAAACTGGTTAAAAACACATAAAAAATATGGCTTTTTCTTTATTTTTGATCGGATCTTGAAAAATATAAATTTTCTGCTAATGAAGCTATACATCATTTTTGTTCCACAACAGTTTCTCGAACGAAGTACGGTTCTTGAGTTATTCAACCATCAATACCTATGTTTACTTCATTTTTAAAACATAAGTAGTGTTTTCCAAGTACAGCAAATGTTTCCAGTCCAATGCCTGGAAAAGTATAAATCTTACGGGAAAGTGATATAGAATATAGGTTTTTCATACAAAAATCTCTTTTTTTACGTGGTTTGGCAATTCAAATTATAATCACCGAAAACGTGCTCATTTGCGATGTGATCATATAAAAATATGTAGAAATTCAAATTTCTCGAGATGTAAAAGATTTACGTTATATCCCTGATTTAGATGAAAAACCGCCCGTTGATCGACGAACTTCAATTGCTCAGCAATTAAACTGTATGAGTAATGCTGAATTTTGGCACAGGACTTTTTAATTTGAAATTTCGTAAAGAGTCACATCGTGAAATGGCATTCGATAGTTCTGAGACACTCTGTACATGTATATAAAAGATTTGTAAAGTGACTAAGAAGGGTTGAAAATAATCAGCCATAATACAGACAATGTGATACTCATTCGTAAACAGTTTAAAACGCGCACAAAAAAAGTGTGTACACAATTATAGAAATAATAAAACCGTAATAAGAACGACCAAATATTTTATCTGCGTGTTTGCTAAACTACGCTCATTTTGTACGCAAATAGTCACTTATTCATCTTCTCCTCCGCCCCTACTCCCACTCCATCCGTCTCCCTTTAATTCCTTTCCGCGACTCCGCGTCCCTGCATTATTTGCACGTTTCTCCATGCCCTTTTCTTTCGCGAATTGTATTTCCAGCGCAGTTCGCTTTCATTGTTCGCGGATTTCTGTTTGCCCGCACGCTCCTTCGCCTATACATGGCACGACAACTCTCCTCTATAGCGCACTGTATCATCGCGCAGTGTGCGAAACCGCGAGACGCACCCTGTATAGTATACGCAATTCGTTCGACCAGCTGCCTATAAACGTGCGTGTACGTGCAGGTACATCGCGCGTGTGCGTAAATGCGGTATACCACCGGGCGATTGTCGCTAATGCCACGGGATGAGGTGGAAAATCGTAATTTCGCTAGGAAAGTCGGTCACGAGTGGAGGCGCTTTAGGAGAGATGCGCACGGGAAAAGTCGCGAGCGAGAAAATTTCTTCGGGGATCGTTCCCAGGTTGCAATATAGATAATGTGGTTTTACGGCCGTATCAAATATATAATGCGATACTAACACTGTAATCATTTATAAATGTACCATTACGAACGGTGGAGATTTTACGTTCGAAATATATGAGCTGAGATATATTCTCTAATTTTTTATATATGTATAGTATAGATATTACGAACTGAGTATTTTCGCGGATAATCTTTATTAGATTTCAGCCTGAAAATTGAATAATGACAGAACGCATTTTTGTAGTAATTACCAGGGGCCTTTTAACGCGATTGAAAAGTTTTCATTTAAATTTAAATTTGAATTCTCTCTTTCAGTTTGGCTGTTTCGTGGTTTGTTAATAATGTTAAATCGAAAAAAATCAGCCTTGCATGAAGGCATACAGCGTTATTCGCACTGTAACGTCCTTTTTTAACTTTTTACCTTGTTTGATTATATGTGTATCATGATTACGTGTAATAATAATGAAATATATTGGCTATCGATAATATAAAAATTCAAAACTTATATATATATATATATGACAAAAAAAAAGAACAAATTATATTATAAAGGAAGAATAATTGTCAAGTAATGAAGAAAAATTACGATAAGTGACGAAAAATGTCGAATATCTTATAGTGAATCGAATGATAATGAGAAACGACAAGATAACGGCAAATGCCGAAATACCTCTCTGAACGCGACTATAAGCGAAAAATTAATTGTTCTCCAGACTTGTAGTTTCAGTGAAAAGCGCCAGAAAGCCAATTGGGCGCGAAAAATAAAAAGAGGCATGGCCAGCATTCCAGTGCGCGCCTAGACGTCATAAAAGACGCGTGCATCTGAAAATGTAATCAAAATAATAGCAAAACTGAAACTGTTGCAGATGCGTCGCTAGGTTGTATGGTCCTTCTCTCTTACTTCTCCCTTTCTCACTTCTTCTCAGTTTTTATATTTAACTTTCTCCCACTTGGTTACTGCCTTTGTGAAAACTGGAAAGATGCGAATCCCGGCGGAATGCAACTCTTTGTTTCTCGGCTTTAATTTGTTAAAAGCACAAGAAAGCTGCGGGAGCATAAGAGATATATAGAGCCAAAGTGCGATTCTGCGAAAGGAGAAATGACGATAGGACCAAAGGAAAAACGAGGAATAGTTGAAAGTTGCAAGAGAATAGACGAAAATGAGACGGGGATATGATAAAATGAGAATAAAGTTAGGGGAAACGTGAAAAAGAGACGAGGTAGAGAGAGACAGAGTGTGTGTGTGTGTGTGTGTGTGTGTGAGAGAGAGAGAGAGAGAGAGAGATAGCAAAAATTGTATAATTCCATGCAGACGAGATTCTGCTTATTAAATAAGCGCATTGTCCAAATACATGTTCGTGTCCCGGAAAATTTGATGGAATGTTCAGCGAGTATACTAGTAGATGAATTCTGCAGCGATTGCAGCATCGATGAATTTCGTGTGCTCATCGGCTCGTGTCGTATCTTTACGGGGTCTTTATGAATGCTTTCGAATCGATTGCATTCGCAGTCTTGTGACGTCATGCAAATGACTATTCGGAGAATGCAGATTTAATATATATATATATATATATATATATATATATATATATATATATATATATATAACTATTCTGGCATTGTTTCGGTAATGACTATATGATGATATAATAAATATTTTTGATAATACGAAATATTTCTACATTCAATCAATCTCACTTTTATGTAAAAAAAACCATATGTACCATAAATCTGCATGCTCAAAGAGGATTCCTATTATTGTTTCAAATATTTAACATTTTAACCCATTGACGCCTATAAAATCATAGAATTTTTATCTCATTTTTGAGCATCATTACCGAATCGAAAAACGAAAAATAATATCATGACGAATAAACATATCGTACGGGAAAATATTCAGTTTTTAGATCCATTCAGTTTAATCGTTGAATAAAAATCGATATTGAATATTAACATAAAAATCATGAAACATTTGTCTGTGTGAGTACCATGAAACAGCATCTGCGTAATGATCATTATTTCCGACATCAAATTGCTCACCATCAGATCCTGCATCTGAATTTGTAGAATCACCTGGATTTTGTATATCAGTACTTTCGTCGTAATTATTCATGAAAATAAATTTTTGTTTCAAAGGCATTTTCGACCATTTTACTTTGTATTTTCACACAAAATTGAGTAAAAATCGGAAATACACGGAAAATACGTATTTTTCGAAATTTCCAGTTTCCCGATACTTTTAAAAAAGTTAACTAAATGGAGCTAAAAACGAAAATGTTTCCCGTAAATTACAACTATGTATTGTCCACCTTTGTCCATAGTTTGGAACGGATGGCCGTCCGTTATTTATGGACTTGGAAAATGTCGATCAACAAAAAATGTTTTCGCTTTTCCGGAATTTTTCTCGTCAAATATAATAAGACATAAAACATAAGTACGCTTCGTCATAACATTTGTCATTTTTCGATTCGGTAGTGAGGCTCGAAAATGAGCTAAAAATTCCTTGAATTTGGGAGTTAATGAGTTAAAAGGAATTTACGAGAACTCCGAGAAATTGTACAAATTCTATGAGATGATAAGAATTTTTAAGAATTCTCGAAATGAAAGACATTTCAATACGTCCTTCATTAATACTAACGATTAATATTATGACGTTGATCATTTTAATAAATGTATAACAATAACGGTATAGAAAGAAAATAAAACGTTTAACAGCAGTAGATGAAGACATTTATAGAAAAACGTTATTAAAATATTTCCGATACTCGCTCCCAGCGTTATTTCAACATTTATAAAAATTCTATCCGACAGGAAGCGGACTAATGAATTTCAATCCCGGAAAAACACAGATTGACTTTTTACGATTTGACACCGACAATATTCCACGAAGGCTGAAAAATTGTTCGTGCCAATATGTAAATTCGTATTTCCGAATTCAGCGCCCGCTGGTTACAATTTAATCTTTGATATAGCTAACGTATGGTAAAATACACCGCGAGTTTGACAGGGTTTATCGTCCTTATGTTGCGAAAATAATTATCGATCCATGCTTTAACAATGTTTAAAAACACAGATGATGAAAAAAATTTGTGAAAGTCCTTTAATCGTATACTTATTATATCGTCATCAATCCTGCATTGAAGAAATATAATTTTGTTTACAATTTTAAAATTAATTTAAAGAATTTCATTTCTATGTTTAATTGTAAATTGATTAAAAGCAATTACTATCAATTAATTAACTATGCATTCCACAAAACTTAAAGTGAATTTGCGCAGATAAATAACAAAATCTTATAAATATTTTTTCAACCTTTATATTTGTCCAACGTCATCCATTTCATTTTTACTAAAAATACCCAATCGATAATGCAGTAATCGATCTCGACAAAAACTACATTCACAATTATTGAAACTACGTGTTTCCTACAATGTCGAGTCTTTCTCTATCGTTCCATACATTTCATATACAATTTTCAAAAGCTGCATGTGAAATTGGATACGAATTGAACGAGAAAAATACAAAATGTGATATAATTATTAATTTAATTCAATCTTCAATCGATATTTTATTGTAAATTATTTCATCACATTTTCAAGAGTCGTACCATTCTAACCTAAAAATGTAAAAATAAAAAATATTCAAGAGGATTATTGTTCGAGAAATATATAATCCTCAGCAGTGTCACACTCTGTATTGTTTTATTTATTTCTCATCTGATTTCACTCAAATTTGTTTTGTGACCTCATAATCTTTCAAATCATAGAAACGAAATCATGTGACAAACATTCATAACTTTTAATTTACTTTATTGGCCTTTTTTATTAATAAATTGGATTTAATAAGTGTCAGCTTTATAAATGAAATTCTGCATTTTTTTTATAAGGAATTTCAAAATTCATTCAAAACCTATTTCACTGTTGCTTAGTTTCTAATTTATTAAATGCATACTTCTTCCCTTGTATAACAAGATCATAAATTCCCTGTTGGATACAATATGATTAAAATTTTTTAGGTTAGAATGCGACATTATATCGTCGCAAACATATATATATATATATATATATATATATATATATATATATATAATAGTTTATATGCTTCTTCAAACGTATGACATAAGTCAGTGGAATTCTTTGTACACGATTGATATTAATGAATAATAGTCTAGTTAAAAAACGACCACTTTCGGCCCTCTTCGAAACTGCATCAAATTTAGTACAATCTATTCCTTGTTTTATTTTCAAAACAAAGTCTTATTCGAGCAACAAAAGCACTAAACCAAATGGCATTTTGGAATCGTCATTAAAAAAAAAAGACACAACGCCGTCTGCAGCCTGTAATGAATTCCGATCGAAGCAAAACACAGGCGAGTGACTTTTTGCGGGCGCGGGAGCCGTGAGCGCATAAAATTCGTTGGCGTGAAAATGCAAATTTGTATTTTCGGACGTAGCGCTTGGAGGCTTACGCGGTGGTCGGCGCTTGTCGGTGACGGGCCGTTTGGAGGATCCGGACCGATCGAAACGCTGCTGGTGCGCGATAGAGCTGATAGGCATTATCGAGGTCGACGAGGTCAGGTGTCACGGATACGGCTCGGACAAAACCTGCGCTTCCCCACTGCAGCCTGCTGCAACACTGTGCACTCGTGTCATCCCTCTCTACGTCTCTCTTGTCATTTTTCTTGTTTATCATTGTTTTTCATTGTTTTTCTTCATTTTTTTTTTTGTATGTTTTTACATGACATTAATATAATGCGTAAAATACAAGTAGAACGATATTCAAATTTAATTAAACATATTTCATGTAATCGAGTATTTTTATCCACACTAAGGCGGAAAAAGGCTGTTTTCAATATTCTTCATACATCGTTCATTCAAAAGTCGAATTTACCTCAATTGTATTTATGTATAAGTATTTGTAAACACTCCATAATATTGGTCAATATATTTGTACATGATCTGGCAATTGATATAGTGGGCAGAACATTGTCTCCTTTTCTGATTATATTGAATCATTTCTCGCGAATAAAATTCCTGCTATTGTAAATTGATTTCGAAGTAGGTATATTACTTGGTTATTATTGCCATTTGGAATTTCACCAATTTGTATCGAATGTAACATGGGATTAGGCGCAAAATTGACAATTTTCAAATTATAAATAAATACATAATTTTAACATTCGCAAGGAGGTCGGTTAAAACGGTTATAATCTCCTTTCTCGACCTTTTTAGTGCTCGTTAATAGTAAAATTCTTTACACGACGAAAAGAAAGAATTTTTTCAAACTTTTGCATTTCCGGGACTAAATGTGAAGAAAAATAAATATTTGGTGATTTGAACATTAATGGAGATATAAATTTTATTTGAGAAAGGTATTTTACGTGTTTCAAATTGGCATTAAGACAAATTGCTATATAAAGACGACGTTTCTACGATTGGTCGGGCGTAAAATTATTCATTTCATGTATTTCTGTTTAATGAACTGTTATTAATAAGTACAAAGTATAATTTGGTACACCAACCCATACAGAGCTAAAAACAATGATTTCTAATAATATGTGTAAATCCATTTATTACAATTTTTTCTTTAAATTATACCGATATGGCATAAATTTTTGTTAATGTGCGTATTTGGGTACAGGAAAGGTCAATGACTTTCGTTATGAGAGTGATAAGATTGTGTTAGTATTCAAATATCGTTCATTTGCTTATGTGGGGAATTTTTCGAAAATTAATAAATTATATAAAAATGCTGTTGGTAAAGAATACTTTTGTAATCGTAAAAAGGTCAGTTACTGTTATATGTTGCAAAGTCTCGTGTCGGTGCATGCACGAAGGACGAAAGCAAAATGCCCGGTAGCGAGAGGTATGGTAAATTTTACCGGGATGCACTCTCTTCGTGTGCCTCACGATATATAACATAATTTCAGCGGCGGCCACCCGTAGGCAAGGTTTGTCGAAGCAAGGTTCGCCGCGCTTGCGTCGCGTCACTATATACATATACATACACATACAAGTTGTACGAGCTTTGGCAAGTTTTGGTACTGTGTATGCAGTTCGACGGCGACGTCGCCGTCTGGTTGCTTTATGCGTATGCACACGCGTGTCCTTGTGCCATGGTGTACCTGTGTGCTCGCAACCTGACACGAGTATTGCAAGTGCACCGACCGTGATGCAAGCATCAGAGGGAGCGTCAGAGGGCCTGTGCAAAATTAAGAATACCTTTCACTGCCTTTTTTTTTATTTTCTATTTCTTTGCACCTTCGTTAATAACAAATGAAATAGATGAGAAAACGATTGTTTATTAATTTGTGTGATTTTATTACTACAGTTGGTAATATCTTCGTTGTACGTACAGAGACGTACAATTGAAGGAAACATTGAAGGGTGATTCGTCTCTTTGTTCGGTCAAAGTATCAAAAATTTTCAATTATTAGTGATCAATGTTATAGACAAAATAAAATGGTATTTCAAAAAGATATTTCCTTAAGATCATCTTATAGTATGTGTACTTTAATCATTCACTCTATGCATCGGACATATAAACATTCAAGCTATAAGAAACCGTTAAAAAAAACTAAAAACGAACTATTATGCAACAGTTAAATTTAGGGGGAAAAAAGGACAATAGAGAACTATTTTTCGCTCCATAACACACAATACATACTTCAAAATCAAAACAAGAAATTTTCTACTCAATCAAGGTCCGCTTACGTAGCAAATCAGATTCAAAAGCCCGGAACGCTCGACCAATTTTTCGGTACGTTAACCTATCGTATTTTTACTAGATTACATTTGCTGTGAAAACAAACAAAAAATATACTGAAACGGAGTGAAAAAATTACGACAGTTTTTGGAGTTTGTTTCTTTTTTAAATGGTTGTTTACTTTTATACTGTCTAATTAAGTACATTGGGTGCGTACGGATAATAGACGTCCAGAATCCCATTTACGTTTACGCCCACTGTACATGAACCTCAAGTCCATTTTACATTAATTATATTCACGTGTACAATTGACGTCCTTGACAGTGATATAAGAATATCCGGTCTGATGTACAATGATCAAACCATTGGTTTGAGGAGAATAAAATAATTAAGAAAAGTTTCTCATTAATGAACTTTGCAGACGACGTGTTTTTTCGATCCTGTCTGCATAAAACTCGCTTCCCATTTCGTCGCAGCATGCGAAATCGGGGAGCGATCGAGTAACGATCGATTCGATCGATCAAAATCGCATCTCGCGTAAATCGTCGACGGGGCGCCTCGGCGTCGTCGTATTTTCAACGGGCGAAAGAAGCGATGGATCAGGGAGTTCGTCATCCCGCGGAAGACGCGGGTTGGAACCATGATTTACCGCCTGCCCGAGGACTCGAACGCGTTCGTAGAGTCTCCCATAGTAAAAAGCGCTCGGAAACCCAATGGCCAACCGACTCGGAGACCACACAAATTACTGTTGATTGCGAGCGATGGAGAGAGAGAGAGAGAGAGATAACGCGTAGGAATTAAAAGCGACGGGCGCTGGAAATTATCCGGATTCTGCAACCACGCAGCGCCTCTCCCTCGCCTTTAATCCATATTTATTGTTTATTCAAGACCAGCCATATACGAATCCTCCGCCATACGTCGCGCCCATAATTCACATTCTTCAGCAGTCGCGTTTCTTTGATCCGTTAAGGTTTTCTCGAATAAATCACCGTTCCTCTCTCGACGCCCTGTTCATCTTTGCTTTCATCTCCGATCTTGGGATGTTCGCCATTAATTCTCAATTACCCTGCGAGTGACGTCAAGTTTTGCAAATTGAGAAACCTGATTGCTATAGAGGAATTTTGCATACGCTTGCTTCTTTTGGACTGTAATCATTTAGCACGTAGCTTCTATGATGTATTGAATTTTTAGATAAATGGAAAATGCCTAATTAGAACGCGGGAAACTACAGTTATGTAAAATGTCCATTTACCAACCGGATAATAGGAAACTATAGACTAATAAATAATTCTGCCTGAACTATATCGCATTTGAATTTTTCGTCGAATATCAATTGTTGATGTGCTTTGCGGAAACGTAATCCAATTCGTCAAATTCAAATGACGCGCGATTAAAGTTGTCGTTATTAGGTCGTGTATGACTTCATTATTCACGTCGTTTGTAATTGATCAAATATATATTTAAAAAGCACTTTGATCGAACTGCGCACGAGTCGGATCAAATTTTCGTAAATTAGACCTTTTTACAATTAAACGAAGAATCCAAAGAAATTCAGATTAATTCTAACGCAGGTTTAATTATAATGGAAGATCCTAGTTTCAACTTCTGTCCTAAAATTCTACGATAATGTCAAACTAGTTGATAATTCATCGTTGAATTTTAAACGGAAATCCGTTTATCCAAATTTAATCCGACACGTAGAACCCGATCCAGAAGCGATGAAAGTTAACAAATCAGAATTTAGAAGGTATATGACGTCATTAGCTACGTTATACCTACTAATTGGTAAACTTCAAACGCTCACCACCATTGAATTCAACAAATCGGATCGAATTTTGCGCAAAGCACTTTTTTGTTAAAAATTAAACGAAGAACTCCAATTACCGTCTGTCAATTTCGCGGCACTGTACACTCATGCGACTATACGACACGGCAAACTTCATTTTCCGTACGTGTCCGTTCCACGCGGACATAATTCCTTACCGTAATTTCCGTGTCGCTTTCAACCTCGATTCGCGAAATCCCGGGCCGCGCCGGCGTTCGTCGAAAATGCCGAATACGCGATCCGTGTGAATCGAATTGGCTTGGAGATTACAGCGCGATATGAAAAAGATACGACATAAAAGAGAGATCCGGGATCGACTGCAATTTCGATAGATTTGCTCTTCTCGGTATGTTATTGCGAAAAACGTACTCGTGTACGTGGCACGTCTATATCTCGCGTGCATGTATATGTGTATATCGTATCGATACATCGATGTACAGGGCAGCGATTCGAGCTGCGAGAGCGATTTTGGTATCGTTTCGACTCACGCACAGGGCAAAATTTAGTGTCGTCATAAAACGACGGGATGGAAGAGGACGAGGGAGAGGATGGACCGGCTCTGTCCCTCCGGTCCATTTCTGGCGGACGTTCGGGCAGCACCCCTGAAACAATATCTACACCGGCATTAACCGAGCGGTCATACGAGGGTCCCGGATAATTCCGTTGGATGCCGGCAGGAAGACCGGAAGGGAAAGAACTCGGAAGAAAAACGACGCGGTAAATGGTTGCGATGTGAGTAGAGAAAGGACTGACGAAGACGGAGACATGTATGTGTATGGAATGTATAGACTCCACGAATGGGAAGGGTGGATTAGGCAAATCTAGAAAAATAGCGAAGCAAAAAGCATCAGAAGCGTTTTGACAAGCGTATGTTAGTCACCGTTGAAACACGTGGAATGAATTGTTTTTAGTTGTGTCCAATTGTGGAACTAAATTTGAATGCGGAGCATCAGGGGTTAAATTTTTGTTTTACCTGGGACACTCTGCCAGCAGTTGGTCCAGAAGTGAAAATTTCTAACCGCACTTTTCCACCTTGAACATTGATGTCAACATGACATTTGACAAAAAGTGCCCTGATATCACAGCAGCATGTAGATATTTGATAAAAATTTAGAAGATGATAATAAAAAAAATGTGAAGAAAATGATAAATATCGTAAATGACTAAAATGAATAATAAAAGAAGAGTAAACTATTGCTTTTTTCAAAATCAATGTCATCATTCAATAGTTTTTTGAAAATATTATCAATAATCCACAGCTAAATAATAAAATATTCGGAAATTAGGTAAACTTTCAATGAATAACAATAAACCCTACAATGATTGCAGATTTAAAGAAAATAAAAAAAATGTTGACCCAGTTCGTTTACTTAACACGCTGTCGAAAGTTTTCGGATTCTTTCGTTGAACACGATTCTCACCATTGTATCGCGACAGAAAGGCTGTTCGTGACCAGAATGTAATATCTTCAATCGGAACTTTTTCATGAGTTGCTTTTGCAACTGTAACAACCAACATTTGTGTCTTCTCTGCGTACAATCGACGAATGGAAATATTATAAAATACAAGCGATATAGAATAACACGAGCTACCAATTTTGTATGTATACATAAGTAACGAAGTCATTTAAAGCAACTTTATATAGATCGTAAATGTTGAATAGTTCCAGTATTCGAAAACGGCGATTCGATGTTGCGCATATGATGAATATAACATCAATACGTTACATGAATGCTACTGCAAATTGATTACTAAATATACCAGTTATGACTGACAGTTGAAGATGTGTGTGTGTGTGTGTGTGTGCGTGTCTGTGTCGAATGGCTTTCTAAAGTGTTTTGGATAATTTTGTTGATAAGAGATGTACCAGACTGATATATTGTTAATATCAGGACTATATATACAATCATAAAATTTGCTGACACGATTATAGACTGTCTATATACGTGTATAATATACATCCATAATAATATACATTTTGATGGAAATACATATGCGTATTATCAACATGATTATCGGAAGGAATTGATATCTAACATGTTCCTATTTGTTGTCAAAATTAGACATGAATATTATGCATAGTCCCACCAAAATCTGGCAAAACATCCATGAAAATATGTTTAAACTGTTCTCAGAAATTAGTGAGAGAATTTTATTTTTCCAAGTATTTCTGTATATTTTTTGTTAACAATAAACGTTCATTTTTTTGAAAATTTATATTAACAATAAATTGGATAAAGATGTTTCATTCATGCATTCAATTTTATTATGATTAAATCTTTTATATTTATCTCTGATCATACATGAAAACTCGTTAGAGAATAACTATAATAGCATTTCCAATATTAAACCAATACTGAATCGCGATAATAAAAAGTTATAAAATTTTTAAAACTGACGAATCTAGGACTTGATTAAAACCAAAAGATCGTCAAAAATATTCGCTATTAAACCCAAAGTTCATATCGTACAGAAACAATAAAACCCGTACAATGTCCATACGTAGTGATAATATACAGGAGAAGAGGATAATAAAAGTCGATACCATATATTCCACAGCAGTAACATGAAAAATGACTTTTCGAAATACCGATAGCGAAAATAATAACTGATAGACAGCTGACATCGTAATGTTAGATATGGATAACATTTCATCGTTGCGTCATTCTTATTCGTGACAAAAATCACATATACATATTTTCCATTGACGTTGACGTGCCGAATTATGCAATTATAAAATTATAATTTAAACTGTGGAATTTAGGCCATATTTCGAAAGTAAAACAAATATAGCTCAATTAAAAATTCGCGATGATCCTAAACGTATATACTATAGTACTAAAAATAATAACGGCCAAACCGACAATCGATATACACAGAGTAAAACCGCGAAACAAACGGAAAGCCAGAAAGAAAGAAAGCAAACAAGAATCTGCGGGAAATAAAAACTTGTTTTTTTGCATATAAACATCGTTAATTAATGTGCTATCGAAGTAACGAAAAAGCAAGATAGTAAAAGCAAATAAATAACGGACGTGATAACTACCGGGTGTAAAACTCAAAAATCACCGAACGGTAAAATTCCTACTACGGGAGGGAGAGAACTATAGACGACAAATCGAAAAATCTGCAATGAAGTGGTAGTAAACAGGTAACATGAAAGAGGCAGAAAAGGGAGAGAGAGAGTGAGAAAGACTGCTAACACAGCTTCATTTTAACGCTCTCGTTGATCGACCGCCAGAACAGTGCGTACGATTGATTGCTCGAAAATGTCCTGTCAGTGATGCACGTCCGGAAATTTCGAGTTCTCACTCTCGAGAATCCTGCGCATGACTATGCACGATAATCGTCCATTTGATGATTGCATTTTCAGGGATCCTGTGGCTGTGGTTAACGAAATGTTGATTAATCGGTCAAAAATGTGTTCGTTTACATTTGCTTTCGATTTTTCGCCTGGAATTTAACTGATTTAACACGAATAACGACTGCACACGTATTTCATAATATCTGACGTATAATGCCAATCATTAAACGTTAAATGAGAACATTTTGAATATATGACATCCAGTAAACTCTATGTGCATTACATTACATATTAAACTTGAAGAATCGAAATGATCTACAGAATTAGCTCGGCCAACAAATCGAAACTCTCACAGGGCGACACAAACACATGTACGTTTTGAAATTCTATAGAATTGTGTATACACACACTCCAAGAAGAGACTTTAAGCCCACAGGGGGTGTAAGTCTTATATTCGTAACATGGTAGAACAGGAATAAATTGAAAAAAAAAACTCGACTTGTTATCATCCTGTGAGACGAGTCAACCATTCGAGTTCTGTACGCGTCGAATGGCATTTAACCTGGGTTATCTTCACGTATTCACTTATACGTAGCTAACTCTATCATTAATAAACGTACACCAATTGTTAAACATCAAATATGACATATCAAACATAAAACTTTTTTTCGTGTGCAAAAGCTGAATCGAAAAACTGTAACCTCATAACACATACGAAGAAATTAAAAAAAATATGAAGTATCATACAACATCTACTAAATATTAAACGTAATTTTGCAAACATTAAGTGATAGATTTTACATAAAACATATCCCACATTAGCGGTTAAATTTTAAATATAAGATTCAAGTGAAATGATAAACATCAATCAGACTAATGCCAGAATAAAACTTCCAACGTTAAAAATAGAGACCTGGATTCTAAACATCCCAAGAGCCATCAAACATCGAACTGCACAACCCGGGGATCATATATACAAGAGGATAAACATTAAACGCATCAAATTTAAAATGTTAACTCTACATGATCAAATATCCGAAAACGGCCATCTCATCTCATTGAGTGACCATTTTCCTAAACGACCGTAATGCAAAACATTTTTCGAAACTCTGCCTAGCAAAGACTCGCCATTTTAAATGGCCCATCTTACACAATTATAGTGAGTAATCGAACGTCGTGGTGCTACGAGTTGTGATATACGGCTTACATCTTAATTGGCGCAGCCGCGCATGTTAATTGGCAGCTTGACAAAGATGGCGCTTTTTAGGGTAGTTCTAGAAGCCTCCATCCTTCCTGCCCACCTCTTTCCGCCATCTTAAACGAAATTTACATATTCACGACATTGCGAAGGAGGCCGATTATTGGAAGAATGCCGATGCCAACGCTGCTCGGCCTGCTGATTCCTCAATTCATTATTACACGATAAAAAAAGACCCGATCTCAGATGCATCTACTTGTGTTTCTTCGGCCGCGCACGATAATCGCCGTCGATTTGAATTTAAGGACGACCATATAAATATCAGAACGCCCGGTTATCAATAATCGCGGTAGCTCGCGTTTTGGGTGTTAAGGTGCAAAGATTCCTATCTTGTATGGGCATTTATTACGCGTTATTTATAGATGCATTAGCTTCGCGGAGAAAAAGCGGCGCCACTTTTCGAGATTGCTATCGGTTGATATCAGCGGTTTATATAGATGTCGTAATAAGGCTGTCGATATAAGACATCGATTCAGGGTACCGTAAGGTTTTATGAGTTTATTCGAAGGTAGAAATATGCATTTTAATGTAAGACTGACGTCCGATATTATTTCAAGACAAATGCATTTGTTGCGAATTGTGATGGACATTGTTGGGAATCACTCGTTTGAGGTCAATGAAAAAAGTAACCATTATTCCAAACATCGTACGTGACTAGAGGGTCGTAAAGTGTCAATTATTATAATGAGACATATAAAATATGAAAATTATTACCCTATGTCTAAGTATATTGATATTGGGTCATTAATTTTATATTTTATGTTTAATAAATATATATACATGTGTTTGAAGCGTGTTAATATAAATTTTTAAGATTTAAATGTCAGAGTCTTTGAAAATAACTTCAGAAACATTTAAAAATAAATAATCACTAAATTGATTTAAATCGTCAATTGTAGATTTGTTTGTCAAATAACCAGATTCAGATACAGTAGAAAATTTATAAAAAAGATACAATTATGAAGCAAATTACTTCAGCATGTATAAAAATAGCTACTCGACTGTCATTAAAACTTACACTTATAATATTGACTATGGAATGGACCTAAAAATCGACAGGAATCCTAATACAAGTTTCAAAAGGTTACTGCAAACTATTTCACAAAACTCTGTAACCTAAATCTCTCTAAATTCACAGACGGAAGTAAAATAACACAAATGACATCAGAAGGAGCAGTATATATATGCCGTGAACTTAAATGCGCAATACAAATTAGCATCGTTATATATGCATCAATTTGTACAGCATAATGTATCGTTATTAGCACAGCTCTGGACGGAGCCATCAACCATTCTCACAGAAATATTCATATTTTACAGATTCTCTGAGTATACTTTAATTTCTATACAAAAAGCACACATTAATGTAGTCGATACCTTGGCTACAGAAGCAACACTTAATCTGCACAAGGAATTCATTAAGTATTCTCGCACATTAACCAATGTAAAAGCATAGCTCGCGGTACAGTGAAAGGGTATATATAGTCAATACATCGAACTCGTTTCTTCTATTGCGGTAAAACCTTGGATTTAAAGAAAACAAAACATTCCTAGACTATTCATAAAACGGATAAACAGATGCAGATGTAATCACTATACCCCAAATAGCCCACCTGACTCAGGATGTCCAAATGTCCGCTTTTTCATCCTCTCAACATCCTTACGATATCATCTGACGTAATTATGTCCTGATGACAGTGAGAGGATAAGAAAAGCGGACATTTGAACGTCCAGAGGAACTCCTGAGGACACCATGAGTCAGATGTGGTGTTTCGGACTATGTCGCTACATCTCCAGCTCGAATCGGTTGTAATAGTGAATCAAAATGCAGCTGCCATTCTTCAGATAAGGATTTGAATTAGGTAATTTGGAACTGTCCAAAATATGAAAATAGGCGGAGAGAAATGATTCACGAAAGTACCGCAATTTGCATTATTTACAAAAATCTATTGTACCATAGCTTTGTAGCCCTGTCGGCTCTGTCTTATGTTAATAAACCTGTATGTTTGGTTTCATAACAATAATAAATAAAACAAAATCGAACTAATACAATAAAAATAATAATACTCAATTAGTGAATACAGGTTCAACATTTCATTTGAATGTAATAAAAAGAAATCTCATAAATATTAATTTGTAGGTTGGTCATTAATTAAAATTTTAAACACGTGATATAATTTTAAATCAAACAAAAGAAAAGCATGTTTAAAACTGAATAATTAAAGGGCAGTAAATTATTTGTTGAATTATTCATTATATGTTTTTATTCGCTGTGGGTTTTTATTTATTTTTCTTATACTATACCTAGCAAAAGGAGAATTTATCAATAGAGAATTTGTATATGTTGTTTTTTGTCCATAGGAATTGAAATGGCAATTTTTTCCAAGGTATTTAGTAAATTCTCTCATGTACAATTATTGAATACAAAAGTATAATTATAAGTGAATTGTAATATGTGGAAATTAATTCAAAAAAATTTTCAATAATTTGTTAAAAATAATTCACTATTTTTTTGCTACAATTTTGCCGTGTTCAATTTATTTCATCAATTACAACTCGGTATTCAGAAACGTTCTGCCAAAATCCTTTTAGAAACTCATAAAAATTATTTTAAATTATTTTAAATTAAATCCTACAAATGATTAAATATTGAAAAATGCCGCAATATATTTTCATACTACTTTGGAAATGCACGTACAATAATACGAAACAATTGCGACTCAATTCAGTTCATTACAATTTATCGGAAAACGCGCAGTCATTATAATTCAATAAAATGTCATTCCTATATAATTCCTATTATTCGAATTTAACAATATTATCGTTCGTTGATTCCATGGGCATTATACTCAACACTATTTTTAATACCGTTTTTCATTTCGTTATTGACGATTGTGTCATTTTATATTACAATTTCATTTTATTTTCGCATCGATTAATAGTGTATGTTAAACGATATATTAACTATGAGTTTAATTGCTCGTAAATTTACAATAATATCGGATCATGTTTTAACACTTCTTAAAAATTTAGTCCTATTATCTTAAAGTAATATAAGACAGTATAAATATTCAAAAGAATGATGGATATTCTACGTGGCAATATTTTTGAGAGTATTCCCAAGTCGAGTGTAAATCGGTATTTCCATCTTCGTTTGCTAAGCTTATGTTTAGAATTATAAAAGAAAAATAATGTAAATAATGTTTAATAAAGAGAATTTATGTCACGGATTGTATACTTTGAATTTATATATGAAAAATAACATAATATATGAACTACAGAGTGTATGCATTCGTGCAGGTTTTCAGGAAGCGATGAGGATGTTGGTCATTTCCTAAGCACGCATTTGGAGAAAGTTTTCGTTGAGAAAATTGCTGGGCGGATGCTTTTCTCGCGGCTTCGTTAGCCCGTGCGAAGGGCAGTGATTAGAGGTGATTTCATTTTTCCACTGCACTCTTCGTCTCTCTTCATTATAAAGTCACTAACGAACCGCGTCCGAAGCATTCGAACCCTTAGAAACCCCTCATTTTAACTTTTCTCGCCCCGCCTGTCTCTCTCCCATTCTAGTGCCCTTCCTTTTTATATTTCTTTCTCTGCCAAGTTTTATCCATAAACCGTCCCTCGCTCTCTCCTCCCTTATCGGCGAAGCGAATCGATCCTCGCAATCGCGCAAACGAGGTCGATTCGTTTGCCGGATAATACGTGGCAAAGGCTCGAGTTCAAAGCGCAAGAAACCCAGAAATAATGAAGGCCCCTCGACGATTAAATATTCTGCTGTTTCGCGTTTCAATGGATTTATTAGGGTCGATTACAAAGCTTTATTGCGCCAATTACGCGTTTATGAAAACCATTTTTATTATTTCGATTCGTGCGTTCGTCTTGCCAGCGATGGGACTTATATAATTGCTTCGAAATACCCGTCGATATAGCATTCCGCCAGAGTCACTTATATTTCGCTAAAATGTTTGCCCGATCGTGCCAGACTTGGAGATCCAAGTAGACGGATAAATATTAATGCAATCCGATTGCGGTTCAAGACTTCACAAAAATTATTTCCTGTCTTTCTGAATGTAAACGATTTAATTGGTCAACAATATCTTCTTCTTCCATCGTTGTTATAATTGGCTACATTTTTATGAATTGTACGCATTCATATACCAGTACAATACTGCCTGGACAGTTCTAAAATGATCTGAAATTGATGATGCGATATTCCTGATGTTCAGTTGAGATTGGACTCGGTCCATTGTTTTAAAACACCATTGGTCTCCTAGTGACAATATAATTCTACTAACGTTCAGCCTAAAATTAGCTAAATCACTATTGGAGAAAAAATACTTATTAGCTTCACTAGTTGTAGTTTCATCATTCTGCCGTAAAAATTTGGTCTAACTACTATTGACTTACTATTGATTCATTAGCTCTAACAATGATTATTAAGGTTAAGACTTAGCTAGATCAGTACAAGTTCTATCAATGTTCAGTCGAGACTTGGCCAAACCAGTTCTACTAATTTTGAATCATTACTTCCATCAAACAATAACTAATCCCTACATGTTCGGTGTATCTCTTTAGAAATGATCATACATGTAAATTATTATTACCGTACAATTACTTCAACATCAGTTCAGCGTCTAGTGATAAAGAATATTTCCACGAAGACATATCTAGCGTTGGTCCAACATTCATCAAACTAGTCTATTATCATTTACTAAAACGCTCCAACATTTATAATAAATTCCATGCTTATTTTAATAAATGAACGAATGTAAATTTAAAAGAATCGAAAACAATAATTAGAATCGAAACTATTCAAAATCTGGGACTCTCGAGTTACACAAGAGGCGAAATCAAAATGAACCGCCGTGATTGCAAACTACGGGCGATACATAAATGACAACATTGGCGTTTTCGTAAGCAAACATTGTCGGTTCAGGGAGACAGAAAAGAGGGATAAAGGGATGGGAGAACGAGCGAGAGGGAATTCGAGAGAGAGAAAGGTTACTCTAGCGCGGTTGCTCGCGACTGCGGTATAACTCACCCCGTCGAGAGTCGCGTACGCTGAATAGAGTCACCAGGATCGATACCTATCGTTCTCTCCGTCTCTCTTGCCCTTCATCCCCCCCCCCCCTCTCTCCTTTTTCTCTCCATCTTCGTTCAACTATATCTCTTTTCATTCACCTTGCTCATTCTCTTCCTCTCTATGTATATCCACCTATCCATCTCTATGTATATCCATCTATCCATCTCCCCGCTTATTCGCTTTTTATCTTTTACTCTCGTACTCTGTATCTACACCGTGTCCGTCCCTTCTCGGCCTTTTCCTCTTTTATCTTTTCCTCAGCCGTCCGAAACTGCAATTTCCAACGATGCACGACCAAACTTTGAGGACGTGGAGAAATAAAGCAACAAGACGGACCTGGAGTTCGAATACAAATAAAAAAACTATTCAAGCTAACGTCGCATGTACTTTGACGTTTTGTTTCCTACGACTAGTATTGATATTGTTAATATATACCCTATATAGTTCCGTCGGCTTTTTGCGAATAAAATTGCAAATTTTCGGGCATTGCCTTTTCCCCTTTAATCCTTGAATTATTACACTTCGAAGTTATTCATTCGACTGTACACATTGAGGTCACGAAAAGGAATGGCTCGGCCAATAAATAGCTAGTTGAGTGATGCATGGGGAAATCTATATTTTAATTCAATAATATTAAGATGAAAATATGATTGATGCCAAAAATAATAAGTTAATGCTGGATTGGCGAAGATTTGGATAAACTTGCTTGTTTCGACTATAGGCCGCAACTATAATCGCCATTGGCGGGTCAATATTTGCTTAAATTCAATTAGTAATTAAAATTCCTAATTAGGTTTTGATAAGACAACATAAACAGTATGTAATTAAATCGGAATAATTTTGATGTACTGTAACGTTAAATCGAATAATGATCCCGGACTCCCTGAAACAGTTACATTGTATAATTTAGTAGGTAAAGGATATTCTTGCTATCCATATTCCTGATCGTGGAAATTATCGAAATATACTCATTCAAACTTTTTCCAATACACATTTCTATAATTCAAATCCCATTATGAAATGAAACATTGAATAATTGCTATTTCGTGAGAGCAATTTGATTTAAAATGTTGGATGAAATAAATCATGAAAACAGTACCATACTAAATATCGTTACCAAACAGGGTTTTTAGTAATTCACTAGATAAAGGCTATTTTCGTATCATGCTAATTTCCCTGGCCCACTTAAGAGAGACCCGGTAGCTTCTACCGCGGGCAGGTAACTGAATTGAGAAGTTCGAAATTGACTTGGAGTGGAAACATTGATGTTGCATCATTTCTATTTTAAAATAAATTTTGATCAAGTGTATAAAATGCCTAGTCTGGTCCCTATCAGTCAAACTGTAAAGAGAATTACTCTCTAATTATGAAAGAGGAAAGTCTATTTTGGAGTAAAGTATCTGATGGAATAGATATATATATATGTTTCAAAAGTCGCATGCCGTATTTGCACCTATTCCTTAAAAAATTAGACAAAAAAGTTGAAAATTTAATCGTAGAAAACTTTGTAATGAATTATTTATTAATTTATCAAAATTGATAAGCAATAGAAACCCACTGCTCGAGTTCACTCCATTGATGATTAATACGATTGTTATCAATCAATTGCAAATGCATTTCTGACCATTTTCTGTGGAGTCATAGCTTCCAAAGCTTTATAATGACGACCGCCCATCCTTTTGCTTTAAAGTTAGCAGCGCACGGAAATAAAGATTAATGTTCGATATGGTATCGAGTAATTGAGTCACAATCGTACAATAAACCGTTAAAGTTATGGACTATCTGCGGCAACACTAGGTACCAGAAAGTGGTCAATTACGTTTTGATAAAAGGTTTGATAACATTCTGTCGACTCGGGTCATAAAGAGAATCGTTAAAATGTTTCAGATGCTGCGCCACGAGCATCTGTCAGTCGACTCGCTAAGACGTTCCCATGAGGCACATTCGATAGATTGACAATTTCGGTTTCAGACGTAAAATCCTTAAGTCAGATTCATCAAAAATATGTCTAAACATCTAATTTATTTCGTTTTCGTTCGTTTCGATTCCAATATTCGTCAGTAACATTTCGATGATTTGCAAGTAGAATTGTTTTTTTTTTTTCATCGTTTCAGTTGAGGAAATATGATTGCATAAACACTTTTGAAAGTGATCAACACAGGTAAATACATAACGCAATATCTCAACAATCAAATATATAAATTACTCGGTATAAATTATTTGTAAATGACAAGATCTGATTACGCATTCAACACGTTTACTTATCGTTATGATACGTTAAAAAGTACCTATACCTAAAATTAGTCCAGTCAATTTCACAATGCTCTTAAAGCTGTAGTAAGTACTTTGGGAGGTTTCAATTGTGAGTTGTAAGAGGTGTAACAATAGTTTGTACTATTTCATTGTCATTTAAAATGCATTTCTGCCTTGTATGGATATAATTAAATTTATATTCATACAGGATCGGTCTCTCTCGTCGCGTGTTCCCTCTTTCTCTTTAGTGAGCTACGCCTGTTCCACTTTTGGCAAATCGAGCGTAATGCGCAGGCTGGCAGTCATGCACGCAGGCTCTCGTCCTGGATGCACGGAATTTTCCTGGCTTGGGGCTGCTCTCTCTCTCTCTCTCTCTCTCTCTCTCTCTCTCTCTCTCTCTCTCTCTCTCTCTCTCTCTCTAACTCATTCTGTCTTCCTGTCTCACTCACTAGTGATATATCGAGGGATAAATACAGCACGTTCCATACTAGTAGTACGTAGTAGGTACATACGAGTACGAGCGAACGTCGGGCTACGCCCGGCTCTCACAGCGGGCGCGCTTACGCTTACGCTTTACCCCCGGGATCGAGCGACACCAAATAATGACCGACTCCGCAACCCCGGATTAGCAAATCCCGTGCGGAATTAGGTATACTACTCGTTCCAGTGTGCCCCGGGATTGCCGACTCGAGTTTCCGTCTGAAATCCTGATTTTTGGATCGATAAACCTAATCCAGATGATCGATATCGATTTTGACGGTAATTTTTTACGAAAATTGAAATGCCGGGCCTTTAATTAAAACTACTGACATGAGTTTTGATAGAATTTGTGAAATCTATGAAAATTTGCTTATATATTTACAAATTCCGAACGTACGCTCTTTCAGCTCCTTCTCTTTCAGGAGAAAATTATGATGTGTGACGACAGTACCAGTACTAGATGAATGTATTTCAATGCTGACATGGAATGTATTTGCATATTCAATATTTATTGCACGAGACTAGTCGTTTATGTTAACTCAACATATTTGTAACAAATAAACGTTTAAACGACTTTTCAATCAATACAATCTGATGATCAGTTCATGGTCTGGACTTGAAATGGACAATCTGCCAGATATATTTCACGGAGATCTCGTAGCGTAGCGACTGACAGATGTGTAGCGCACGTATGAATATTTCAACGATTTTCTTTGTGTGGCCCGACTCAACAGAATGTTATCAACAGTTTTATCGAAGTAATCGACCAATTTTTCTCTACTTGCAGTGCAGATTGATAGGCCAAAATTTTCATAGTTTACTCCACAATTGCGATTCCAGTTTTTCGATAACTTGTCAGATATTAATAATAACCTCGAGCCATTATAATGATTTTCACAGTAGATGATAGCTAATCGTTATCTTACAGCTTCGAAAGTTGTACTGTATAGACGCAATATATATTTAATCCATGACACTCGTATCGAGTATTGAAGAACATTTATGAGACCATGAGTGTACTATTTTGCTTATAAATTTTGAATAGATTAAACGCTCAGTGGGGCAACAATCACAACGTTATTTTGAAGATTCCAAGTCTCACAAGAATATTATAAAGATTAATTAATAATTATAATTATTTTTAATGATTAAATCAACATATTTTTAGTATTGATTTAATCCCATTTCATACAAAATTACTACAAAAGTTCTTGAATTGCACTGACTTGCAAATCCAATAATCATCGTCTATCATTTTAGTTTAGTCCGCTCATCGTTTGATACCTCAAGTACCTAAGATATTTGAATATTAGTTTTAATTAGTAAAATCATAAGATGATTTTTAAAGCCATAAATTCATCGCACACGAAGTTCATAATTGCATTTCAATTTGGAAACGAGGACACTATATTTAATCATGCTGTTTTTAAAGTAAAAATTTAAAGTAGCTCGTTACTGACATTGGCAATTTTTCTTTGGACTTGCAACTTTGAAACTCGATTACTAAACGTTTCAGTCGAAATGGAGGAACGAGAGAATGCTAGTTATTTCACAAGGGATCTCGTAAGCCGACTGTGACATCTATAATTGATGTATTCGCGAATCGAGTCCATAATCGTGTTCACATGATTCACGGCTCGTCCTTAACGGAACTAGGTCCCCGTTTCCTATTTAATATTACTCTACTTCAGTTCTATCATTCCTTGACCTCTGATAGCATTACGTTATCAGTGCGTTAATGTTAGAATAGACGGACCCATGTCCCGGGGGAAAATTGAAAATTCACGTTACCTCGCATCTGGACCATGATGTTTCAACAAGATTTGCAAATCTACAGGGATATTATCGAAGACAGTTATACTGTGTGTTTCGCATGTCTGTGCGACCGGTACGCATATATATATATATAGTATGTCGATATTTTATGTACTGCAGTTACACTCGGGTACAAAAGATCAGCCAGCTGGACATGAGCATAAATATATATGCATCTGCTGTTGTCGGATATGCTCGCATTTGATCGGTGGCTCTTTGGAAAAATTACGCGTCTGAAAATTGCAAATAATCATATTAACGATGGGAAATCAGTTATCGCGAGTATCGTCGCAGAAACTACGTTGATGACTTCATTAGCAACGGTCGAATATTTAATCTCCGTTGATTAACAAGGTTATATACAAAAACATTGACTATAAAGAGTACATTAATGAACGTTTAGAAAATGTCGCGCCAATTCATATCACTTCTTGATTTATCATATGCGTCGAACGAATCACATCCCACCATCGACGACAGCGAACGCTATTCAAAAACAATGATTATTGTGCATATTAAGCAGATAATCATTTGAGAATTCGTTGTTTTTATGCATTTTCATCGTGCTAATGGTTTCAAGTGTAAATTGGACACGTCTTCATTGTTAATGATATTAGTACTTCCTTGATACTCAACAAATATAAATTTCCCATTTATACGGAATAATTTAATCGAATAATTGAAGGAAATAAAAAAAAAAAAAGATAAAGCTGCTCTCTACTTATACATTACTGATCTTATCAATCGTCAGTATGATTGTTTATTTGTGAGTTCGACACGGGTGTACCATTGGCGGGAAATTATTACTGCACATCCACACAGTACTCATTACTAGCTGCAGTATCACGGTGATAATTTCCAGCAGTGTTCCAATTAACGCTGATGATTTTAAACAGTTACATCTCACTCTAAAACGAATTACTTCAATTCAGCCAAGAAATGCGACTGGAATCTTGAATTAAGCACGAAAATTGATTGAAAGTCAAACAAGATAGTGATGTCAGAAGCAGATGCAATACGCGTCGGACAATTTATCCGCAGACTTTTCATCCTCGGGATAGAATTCAGGCAGCGATGCGCAAAAACCCAATTTTTGTTCTTAGTCACGTTTGCAGTACTCCGTTGGAATGGACACTGCGAAGAATCGTTGTTCAGATATATTACGGCGGATATTTCACAAGTTTCGACTTTTTTCGCCATACGTTTTCTCATCGGAAGTGATAGATAGGGGGCTCGCGTGAAAAAGTAACGAGAAGCAACGAATCTTTATTAGTCGCTGCTAAATAAGTCGTGCGCGAATACGTATACGTGCCGGGGACGACGTATACGTTACGCGTTAGGGCACTCGTAACACGCGGCGCCGCAGTTCGCTGGCCTAGAGCCGGCGGTTATTAACTATTTACGAACAGATGTCGAACCGAACATCCAGGGGCACGTTCGTGATTTCATCCACGTCTACGATATACGTAGAGGGTGGATTCTGGGGTTGCGGCCGCCCTCTCGATCGGTAAGGGTGCCGCGGGTCGGAGATAAGAGCGAAAGAGAGCCGGTTATACGTTGATGGAGAGACGGCGAGGGATTGGGAGAAAGCAGTTAAGAGAAGGTTCGCAATAAAGATGTAGAAAAAGATAAGAGCATGCAGTTAGTGAAAGAGAAGAGGAGAGATTGATTCGTAAGTTTTATGTGTCTGTAGGTAATGGTATAGGTGTGTGGAGCCCTTTTCAAAATGCTGAATTGAGCAGAAAGGAAGCACTGGAGATTAATTGGAATCTGCTTTGCATTTGCTGGCTGGCTGGCATATGGTCAGACTCTAATTGCAACTGATTTGAATTTTATGACTTGGAAGACATTTAAGCCTGTCATGATTATCGGTGTAATCGCGATAATGTATAGAACGTTGAAAAAACGGTCATGATGTATTCTATTATAGGGGGATGGATAATTTAGCTTGATCACCATGACGCCATTCTGGATAATAACCCATTATTTTGTCGAAACTTTACATTCCTTAAAAGATGGATTCAAGTATGGGGGAATACGGAATTTTATTGCATCTTGCGACTTTATGTTCTGTGAGTCATTATATTAATGTGGTGACATATAAACTGAAATTCATGTTTCGGAAAACTTCGCCAGTTCTTCTGAGACCTGATTATAATTGGTGATTTAAAAAATATAGAAAATTGATTCTTGTCATGATAGTATTAGTTAAGTATTATTAAGATGAATTTTGCAACTATATCAAAAACCCAAAAATGAAGCACGCATCTGTACCTAAGCAAGGAGATAAAGATAAAGCGTCCTCGCGTGAAAATGAGAAAGAAAGATTACCAAAAAAGTGGAATGGATAAATAAAGAAGGGGATGCTGAAATCTCGAGCTTGGGGAATGATAATAGATGGGTAAAGCATTAACGACAAATGAGTAAGAATGAGTAAGAGAGAAAAAATACTGAACATCTAGCAGAGAACATGAGGGAGTCTGGATGTGTATGGAACGAAGAGAAGTGACGCACAAACAGTAGAAGCTGTTAAACAGGGAGAAGAAGTGGCATAGGGATAAGTAAAGTAAAGTGGAAGCAGTAAAAGGAAGGGTGAAAATGTTGATGCTGAAACGCCCAGCGATAATGAGCGAGGATAGAGGAAAATTAGAAACATGATTTTGAAGAGGTTCGCAAATAATGGTTCAAAATAGTGTCCTCTTCATGTAAACTGTGTGCCGTAAACTCCCTAACATAATTCCAACTAGGAAACGTAGAGCGCCTTTAAAAAATAATGACTCGTGATCAAACTCCTATTATTTCACGTAATGTCAGTCACCTATATGCATAAACTTTTAAAAACCTTTGAATTATTACTTTTGAAAATCGAACTATTCGTTTTTGAAATATTCCATCGGCAATTTTGCAGTAAAACTTATTCCTTACATTATTCTAAATTGCATACGCGCGAAATTGGGTTACGGCACACTGAAATATGAAATGCTACATGCAATTTTGAAATTGAGAAGCCCATCGATTTTGAAAAAGCAATGAATTTTTCATGATGCCGAAAAGTTGGACTAGAAAATGTATCTAGAAAATCCCAAATATTAGAAGCTGTTCTATAACGCAGGTCTGAAAATGAAAAATGAAACATGTAAAGGTGGATCTTTTTAAATTTCGAATTTTCCGAACACTCGATCAGACATGCATTTTTAGCGTATGATTAAATATTAATACACATATATATATATATACATCTGATTTACTAAACACACCTAACGAATTAACTCCCATGAAGAGTTACATCAAGACCACAAGCTTCATTTCTTACTTGCTTTTAAAAACTAGGATTCCTAAAGCAGTTTCTGTTATGTGGATACTTGAATCAGGACTATACACAATTATATATCTTTAAATATTTTTATACACTTTATTTCATACAACTTGAACATTTTTTATTCAGTACTCTTCAACTGATGACACCACTAGAAAACGTAACAAAAAAGAAAATCCAGAGAAAGGAACTAAGTGAGGATGAAACAGTAGGAGTGGTAGCCAACGAAATAGAGGAGGTGCACTCTCATGAGGTCCTTGGCTGTTTCATAAATAATTCAGGCCCTTGGATGGTCTCACATTCGCATATACCGGTCGCTAGGCTCCATCTCCACCTTCTGTATACCTATAACGGGTCCGAAAGATTTCACATATATAGAATGTTTTCACCAGTTGTTAAACATAGACATCTAACAACAAATTTTAATTTGTTCGGGACGTATAATACAGGTTTGTATGTCAGCAACAATTGACGACCGAACTGATGTTCTAATTTCAACGAATTGTATAATAATTCTTATGAATTCCACGGAACTTCGAGTAGTCCGACTTTACATAACAGATACTAATAATTTATCACCTAAGCGTTTCAAAAAACTGAATGTATCTAAATTTTATAAATAAACTATAGTACTTTTAATTTACTGGATAGATATTTTTATAATCATTATGCGAAACACACCTTTATGACAATGAAACGTAACTCTCGGTATATGACTGATTCATCAGGTCGTGAGCTCTCCATCGTGAAGGTTCTCAGCGTCATTCATAAAAAATCGCGCCTTTCCTTACAGCGCCACGGCTCTCGTTGCTTTTTTCTCGTCATGCCTCTTTTCGTATTTGTTTGTCTCTTCATCTGTGTAACTTGTGCTTGATGTCAGCCTTACGTACCAAATAGACGACGACGCATTAGAAATGTTCAATATCAGCTTTACATACTGGCGATATTTATAAAGTAGAAGCGCAGCGTATGCCTGTCGTCTTAAAGAGGGAAAAAGAGGAGATAAATGCAGTACGACGAAGAGAGAAAGATAGAAATAGGGCCGAGCGAATACCTATTACCTTCTAGCCAATGAAATATGAATGCCGCCTCTCGGCATACAGGTGCGGAGTGCGCTGAATTTGAGGTCGCTATCGGCTTCAGTCCATCCAACTACCCTCTGATCGATAGGTTCTTACTACATTCCTCTATCTCTCTCACATTCTCTCCCTTTCTATTCTAGCGTCTTTCCATTTTTTTTTCGAATTCGATGACCTGCCTCCATCTCTCTTTTTTTCTCTCGACAGGTTTGTTTTATTCTTCTCGTTCAATCGATATTTAAAATTCACGATCCGTACTCGTAAATACTTTTGTGCCCAGTAGCGAACGAGATTGGTGAAAACAGTGCAATGTTCCGATTGAATAATTCAATGCTGTCGAGACAACAAAACGTCATTTTGTGATTGAAGGATATACCGACGGTAATTGCTCTGTTTAAAAATTTCACTTGTATATATCGAGGTTTGCCGCAGCGTGTCCGAACCAGCAGCATGTTTTTATTTGACATCTTACGGCAGTTTGATTTCCAATAAACGTGGAAGGATTGATATATTTAAATATTAATTTAATCCGCTTCAGTTATTTCATTCGAAAGTTTATTTAAGGATTTCATTTATAGGACCAAGAGTTGATACGCCAACTTATCGCTTCACCGCTAATAGTGTTATTTATGTCAAATAGATTACTATAGTTTCGGCTATAAACAGCCAATAAACAAAATGAAATTAATTTACTTTGTAAACAACGAGTAATAAATATGACACATATTCAACATCTTTTCTAAATTAAATGAAATTGTTAAAAAAAAAACATTTCTTAAATCGCACAAATATTATAAATTGTACAAATTACTCTTCGATATTTCATATGTTTTTTGATGATTAACATACGTATAGTTGTAAACATCATAATCCTAAACGAGTGTAATAACAGATAAATCATGACGTCAATCAATCAATGAATTATTCAACGTTTAAATTTACAATACAATAACGAGGAATTAATTTTTCGAGTTTTTTAATACGAATACGAATCGCAACTTCAATGGATCACTGATTTCAATATTCGTGACGTATGAAATGTATAATCAAAGAATATCGAATATCCATAAAAATATTAATACTGAAATTGTTCTCCAATGCGGGATAATAAAAATTCCTAAATATGAAAAAAGCAACGATTTTCATATTTTCATATGCATTTATTGAAAGGGATTGTAATAATATTTATTGCATGCGGAAAATTAAATATGATATTCAAACAGGAAGAAATTATGACTTAATTTAATTAAAAATCCAGTACATTTATTAAATTAAACACATGCGCTTTTACTCCTTTATAATTACGGTTGAATGTTACTTTTTTAATCATGGTTATAGAAATGACGTAAGAAACGTTTCATGCGGTTATTGATAGGATCAAAACAATTATTACTAAATACAAATTTCGATATTACTGTGTATTGCCATTATCAATATAACAAAGCAAATAACGAGTTACATGCATATTTTAATTGCGTAAGAGATATAAACCGGCTATATCTGAAATTAATAATCACGAAAGCTTACGTTTTGGAAATAACCAATAGTAATAACCAATAGTAATAAAGCACAAAAGAATTTATAGAATCCAATTAGAAAAGGAAATGAAAAAACTGTTTCACATTTGTGACACACCGCATAACTGGAATGATTAATATACGTTTCTATATTTGTTCGTTTAAAATAGCTTCCAATTTTGAATATATCGATTATCGATAAAGTTCCCAACAATTATATTTGTAAATGGAAAATTAGGATTATTACAATTTTTCTTCATTCGATTTTTCACTGTAATGAAAATACTTTAAATAAAACTGACATATCCTAACATATTTACAAAATATATGTTAATGAAAAATAAAGTTTAGCTTTCAAGAAAATACATTTGTATCCTGCATGCGGTGAAACAAAAAAGTATTATTGTCGTGTGAACCGAGAGAATGGTTACACCAACTGTAGTATGGTTCTATAAAATGTACGTTTTTGTGTGTATGTGATCCTAAAATGGAAATTGTGCGCGAATTTATAATATATATTATATTAACTTATAATATACATAAATTTGTAAATTTAAATAGCGAAATTCGTATGATGAATTCGACTCGTCTAAATATTTTAACAATTAAGTTCATTCGTTGTAAATTTAGCGAATATTCAACTGAATGCACTGAATGAAAGTTCACTTCACGCACATGTAACAACGTTTGTATATGAATTCATAAAATGAATAAATCGATTTATACATAAAATAAGTGAATCAACGAATTAACTCGTCATTTATAAATTAATTCTTGAAATCAATTCGTTCAAATAAATCATTGAATAAATCATTGACTAATTAAATTTGTCAATAAAATTCTCCGCATAAATTAACCGATAGAATTAATCGAAAATTCGAATTTATATTTTCAAGAATGTGCTCGACTCTTTATTGTAGTGCATATAACAGCGTTTCGATCTTTATTTTTCGCGATAACTAACTGGTTTCCCGGATGTATAGAGGAACGACTTTATATTCTTGCAGCTTGAACACGAAGTCTCGATTATTGGAAGAAGCTACCGCTTCGAGGTGGTCGTAACTAATTCACGATGTTCCCTATGTCTTTCTCGCTCGGTAGGTTGCAGCTTGCCGTGCGGGAGAAATGAAGAACCTTTATTATATATCTGTCCGCAAACACGAATGTGTGTCACTCGATCGTGATGATCTACTTTGCGATGATAAAAATTTGTCTCTCAAAGTTTTTGCTCGTGTTCGTTCGTTCAATTGGTTAATCGATTGATTTTAGGTGGTATTCAGCTCTTCGAATTGGTTGATCTGAACAAAGAACAAAAATTCCTTAAATTATTTCTCGACATTTTTCATATAAATGGAAACGATATAAAATTTTAACCAAAAACTCTGAAAATTCATATTCTCTTACCTATAAATGCTCGGACATTAATTATCAAAGTTAAAATTTCAATAATTTTCAATTTATTCAGCAAACCATGCACCAGTAAATGCACTCGTCTTAATTCAAAATGAATGTAACAAATTTCAGAATCGTCGTTAAGGAATTTGATTTTTCAAGAGTCGCGACGACGACGGCGACGTTCCGTTACATAAACAGTCCGGGGCTTCGACTTGGTTCGCGCGTCTCCTTATCGATCCGTCTAGCCTTCTCTTACCCTCTGGTGCTTTTGGCTCAAGCTCTTAGTCGCGCTTGATACAAGCCCGGCCGAGGGCTCGACGAGGACGAACGAACTGGGCGACGAGTGCACCACCGCCCCAGCCCCCAGCCCCCTTCTAGTTCGTTCACTCGCCCTACCCCAACTCGAATTCCCTTGCATCGACGTCGTTGCATTGCATCGTCGAGACTCCCGTAGGACTACGATTCCTCGGCAATAGGAAAGCACCGCGATCCAACTTGCTCCGATTTCTCAAAACTCTGTTCTTCACTTTTCCCCCTCTTTTTATCTACTTTTCTTTATTTTTATTTCGTCCTATTAAAGGTTATTGCAGATACTTTTAGGTTTAGTGGTGCGTGTGCGTGTGTGTGAGGTTGGCTGGTCCAACCAATAAGTAGTTAGGTTTACCAATTAGTTAGTAACCCTTTACTACTTATTTGTTGAACCAGCCAACCTTTTTTTTCCGTGTTCATTTCATTAAAATGACTTCATTAATTCGTTGTTTTTATAAACTTCATGGAATTAAACAATGAAATTCATATGTATTGTTGATGTACAGTAGGTTAATTTTGTGAATTCGTGAATCATCTTCATAGTCCAATCTTGCAGCTGTAACGTAACACCAATAAATTGAATGTCAGAAATAACTATTCTGATTTATAGTAATTCGTGACGTAAAAGATCTGTATGATATCAGTCATATTCAATGTGCAAAATCTGATTTCATGTACTAAAAATATTTTCTCAATAATTCACGGGTTTTTTAGATTACTTACTGCATTTTCTCAGTAGTCACATTATAGATTTGAAAATAACAGAAATTTTGCGAACTCATTGTCTACATCAAAGCATTGTTCTATTTTCGATATTAATTTTCATGATGGGTTTCGCCAAAATTTCACTTTCGCTTCGTTTTACTGTCGCTGTTCAACTCCATCGCTCACAAGTCCATTTACTGCTCCTTCCACTTACTTCTCGAATTTCCCTTCGATATTCTGTCGGTCTCTGGTACTACGGGAGGTCACTAAATGGACGACGAAGATTCGATTATCGTACCAGAAACGTATAATGCTGGTACTTTGTCCATCGAAAATTGTGAGATGCGAAAGCGCAAATAAATCACAAATAGTGGTCCAACAACATTTTCTGTACTATCGTTAATTGCTCGAAAACAAGTCGTACGAAAATATCACGTATATTATTATGCATGCATGTCTTGTTTTTTTTTTTTTTCTATTATTGATTGATAATTTTTCTATTTTCTACTGAAGTGACTACATATTACACATATATAAGATCTGCAAAATATACAGGTATGTTTATAAACCTAAATTGAAATATTCGTATTCGATGCATGTAAGGCATGCGTTTTCCAATTATAACGAGAGCAAATGAACGCTGTGATAAAACTTTGGAATAAAACTGTTTCGGATGTGCGAACCAAATTGTCGCTAAATGGTGGCTAAAAATTCAATTATCGAAAACCGTGGAAATATAAACGAATATTCGTAAAAAATATTTTTTCACTCGGCCATTTATATTTTTATCGTTTCTTGTGGTTATCAATAGTTTTTTCCATGTTATCAATATTCGCATTTGCTTGTATATCTTAATTATTGCGCGTATCGATCAATCTTTATATTTTCGGCTTTTATCATATAGAGAAAAATGTGATGTTCTCGATTGTAGCTTCTAGTGGTCAATTTGTGGAATATATAAGGTGAGATAACATTTCTGATGCCTATTTTTAAGTATTCTCTGTCACTTATTGCAATTCTTTGCTACATTATGAAGTATTAAGATTAATAAAAAAAGACATAAAAGTGCCTGACATTTCTTTGATGAGTGTACGTAAGACGACGTGACAGCCTTTGAAAATTGGGGCAGTCCTGTGAATAGCTACCGACCGAGTTCACGAGATTTCCCTAGATGGTGATACGACACGTAGAAGGACGCTTTCGCAATGTATTCAGAGCGTATTTCAGTAAGGTTGAACTAGTTCCTTTTCATTTTTCTCTTCGATCTTCAGTCGTCTCCACCTTTATGCACATTCTGTACCAATTGGCTTTGTATTGAAAATTATTTTCATGCATTAAACCTTCTTATCATTATCCATGTCACCTTACGCCTAATTTCCTTAAGAAATGAAATCGATAAAATAAAGAGTTAAAAAATCATCATTGTCATATTAGTATTTTTAATATGATCAATTTAGCCTTAATATCACCATCAATAACGTTTTAGGTACGCAAATAGGCGGGCCTTCCAACTTCTTCAATAAATCATATGATTGAAACGAACCATTCCTGGTCCTCTGACGCAATAAACAGAATCAGTCATCCTTTTTTTTCCATCCTCGAAAAATACTCTAAAACGAAAAGTTTACACACGGCAAACGAAAGTTCTCAGTCCCGAATAAGACTCGCTTTGAAACGTTTTCGTGGAAGGCATTTCGTGGAGAGCAGCGCAGCATACAGCCTAGAGAGATAAGGGTCCATCTCTTTGCGGGCCACTTTAAAATATCCATTAAGGCAGCTAGTGGAAATAAAAAAGTCTCTTTGGGGCGTTCCCTGACACTGTCCAGACGCGAATCGGACTGAACCCTTTTCCGTTTCGAAACGACGATTACGGGTCTTCCTTATCGGCAGTAAGGGAAAACTCGAGACTGCTTCACTTGGAATTCGCGACTAATTGCGGCTATTTTTACTTTCCAACAGATAAAACTGACAATTTTATTATTTTTAGGGCGGATAATCAGGTAGCGGTGCATTTCACAATGTCGCGTCCGATAAACCATGGATCATTTCATTTATAGATTTCTGGAGAAAATCGAAAGAACAATGGAAAGAAACATACTTGTTTTGGCAGATTTCTATTATTTTTCTGTTCAATTAAATTAGTCGTTGCACCAGAATAATTACAAATATTGCTATATGTAATGTGTAATTTAAAATTCCAATGACCTAGTAGGATACATTGAATAAATTCACTGATACAGTATATAATACGTATATGTCATATGAGTATGTAGGATGACAACAAGGTAAATTCATCAATTTAGTCCGAGTATGCCCGTTATTTTGTTTAATTCAAGAAATGACAAGTCACTAATACAGGACACAACATATTTTTACACTACGCTCTATATCTGTGAAATCTATATACATAACGTAATTTATGACATCAATATTGTTTATCACTAAAATTATTTAAATTTCTAAACATGAATTCGCTCAGAAATATCTTATTCTCGACACAAAATATTTATTACAGGCAAATCTGCATTGGAATCCAATCGAGCGATGACTATATATAGGAAAGTTAATGTAGGACAATTATAATTATTCAGCAGTCAATAGTCTATTAAACTGAATTGAGCAAATAAAGTGCAATTCCATAACGAGTTATCTAGCATTTGAACCCACCAATTTTTTAATTGAGTTTTTAATAGTTTAGTTTTTAACAATTTTTAATAGAGAATTAAATGTGAATTAGAACTAAATCATAAAAATAAATATGTTCATTAAAACTTAAAACTACTAAACTTTTTATACCTGGTTTAAAACACTATCTGTGGTTACCTAAGTTTCCTGTTGGCAATGGAGCCAAGGATGCAATTAAATGTCTTTTCAATAAAACAAAAGCAGATAAGTGCATAAGACTGATGAAGTTACAAGAGATAAATACACAAGTAATGTAATTCCTGGTCTTTAGTAAAGCGATAAGGGCTACTCGATTACTTTAATTATGAAATGCGATTATATTCTGAGATATTTAAATGAAAATTAAGTGGTTCGAGACTTTAGAATAAATGCAGAACATATCCTGTTCAGTGAACTGTAAGTAATTATGATAAAAAGAGCGGCTTAATGTGTTTGAAGAGTGGGCGATTATTCGAACTTGTTTTTAGATATATCGAAGACAGTTCCATTCATTTTATGGATTCTTTCAAGTATATAAATGATGAAGCAATAATATACGCGATCTGTCAATTACAGATCTGAATAAAGAATAAAGAATAGATTTTTAATAAGATCCAAAAATCATTTTAAAAAATGCGTTTAAAAAGTATGAAAAATAAATAATGTACGTGTCAAGTAAATATATAAACAGATTTGATTAAATTTATTCGTATTCATCGAATAAGTTCTTGACGTAAGATCACGCAATAAAGAAGAATTCAATTTCGATAAAAGAAAATCGAGAAATGAATTCGAGAAGTGAAATCGTACGAAAGAATTCGTATATTTCAGCATTCGCTGAAATTTGTCATCGAGTGAATGTTTTTACGAAAGCAACTAGAATGAGATAATGAAAAATATTCATTCTTCATCTTACCTTACCAAATAAATTAATAAGTTTTATATAGTATCATCGAATGTAATCATTTGTACGTAAAAAACGATATGTAACGAAGAAATAAGGAAAAAATAAAAAATAGGATTTTTTAACTAATAAATGAAATTTTTATTCATCAATGAAGGGGTTAAAGATCCTGAAAAATGATATGTCATAAAAATAAACGCGCCCGCAGACGATGATGTTAAAGACACGGAAGTTTTCAAATATGAATCACCTATAGGTTCAGAACGTCAATGGATTATTGATCAGTACATAAGCTGCGAATATCTATTTTCATTCCATATATATGTACGAAAAAGCTAACCGCGGTAGGTCTTGACACTTTGATAGTCGCAATCTTTTTTAAATAAATGTTAATATCGGAAATATGCGAATTTTATTGATACTGACTTACATATTCGTAAATGGCACATACTATACATATATGTATAAGGAAATGTGAGTATTACGGTTGACGATCATGTAGGTGCGACTAGGCGCGTTATAAATTATTTGAGTAACGTTAGATGTACATTACATTATGTAATTTTTAATTTTACATAAATTTTACTTGCAGTTTGTAATCGAAAGATGAATGTACGTAAAAAACGACATATAACGAAGAAATAAGGAAAAAATAAAAAATAGGATTTTTTAAATTATGAAATTTTTATTAAATGAATTCTATTATACTGGAAAAGAACTACAGTAGTTTTTATGATCCTCTCATAGTGTATATATTTAAAACACAAATAAACCGAATAGAATAAAAATTTATATACAATATATATAAGATTTATTCGTAAAAATAAAAATAAAAAAAATTCAAATATAAAATTTAAAGCATTCAATGTCACAAAATAATAATTTTAAAGAAAAATAACAGTAGGATAGAAATTATTACAACAATATGGTATTATTGAATTATTGACATATTATGTATAATGAATGATAAAACGGAGCGTAAAAAATGTATTTAATAGATTATACAAATTGACCAAAACTGAATATGTGTAGCACATCGCATAATAAAGTGTAAGTTAAAATGTTATCACCAAGAAAAAATGAGTGTTTTTGTATACAATTATGAAATCAAAAACATAAATAGCCAGATTGTGAAGAAAGACATTATTTTGGGAAAAAAGTTTAAAATATTGAAAACTACAATATACTACTTAATCTCACGAAAGTTCATTCTAAAAAACAAAACGAATATAAAAATAAACATTCAAATTTTTACAAATATTTAACAACAATGATACAACCTATGATACAATCGAAAGTTACTCGAATTATTTTAGGATAAAATATCAGTAAATAAATAATAACTGCATGAATATAATATACGTTTATTTTTTTATTTTTTTTTATATTCATAAAAATTCACTAGAAAAATGTAATTTTTATTACAAAACTAGTAACTAAAGAATATAAATATAATATATCCATAAATATATATATTATACCGATATCACCATTATTTTCCATAACAACAAATTTTATGATTGTATAATAATAATGATTTCTAAATCAAGTGCTTCCAGCACCATTCACGCTAACCTCAAGTCTAAACAAGAATAGAGTACAATGTGGAACACAATGGAAGGAAATATTTAAAACTTGAAAATAATAATAAAAGGAGTAGAGGGAAAAAACACATTCTGAGAGAAGGTAACGGAAAGCCACGTTCTCGAGTTATCGTCTCGAAGTATACGCGCTTTATACCGTATACATGCGAGGGGTTGATTCTCTAAGAACGAAAAGCCCTAGGTGTCGAATTCCCATCGGGACGTTCCTGAGATTGCTCGAGTTTGGGACATTTTGCACCGACGAGAGGAATTACTCTCCCGGATTTTTTTAAACGCACCACCTATAGCGAAACTTGCATTCGACTTTTTCAAGTTTCAAATTGAACCGAACACGCCTGCTTTTAACGATCGCATTACGTTATTGGATTGCCAAACGGTAAATCATTCTGATCGAGGATCGAAATAAACATATCGGCCTGTCCTAGCAGACGTTGGATCGATTTTCATCGACTTTCATCCCCCTATCTTGGGAGACTTTAGAAAATTCTCTGTTTAATTGTGACAAACTTATGTGAATATGGGTCAATGTGCATGTTCAAATATAGTTTTATATATAATTTACGTAAATAAAAAGATCCAATCGAATTTGATCACTGCTCCCTCGAAGATAAATATTGTATTTATTTAATGAAATAAATTTATTAGACTATATTTATTACACACAATTCAGTAAGATAGCAAATAAATACTAAAATTAATGTTAACTAAAGTGTACCCTACATATTTAAGAAGCTTTGCGTATACGGTCAAAGAAGTGAAACAGATGGCTATACCATATTATAACGAACCATAAATAAAAGCCAAAACGTTAACTGACGGCGCACTTCGTATTACTACAGTTGGCTACAGTTATTATACCGTTGATTCATGCGTATGAATTCGTAATGTGGGGATAATTTGCGAAGTAAATATAAGTTTAATGAGCAGTTAACAGCAGTCGATTAATATTTGTTTATTAATGATAGACTATTAATTAATAATAATGTATACACATAACACGTTATGCAATTAATAACTGCATTCGGCAGATAACCAAGTGGGACTTTCGTCAACAGAGTGAAAGAGTAAATCATTTTAAAATAATCATTATTGTCATTTTAAAGACTGGTTCAAATACGTAAAACATTTACAAGTAATATGCCGTTTTAACTATTCCTTTATAATTCTAATTAGTTTCGAAAATAGTCGGGCGTTGAGGTAAACTTTAATTGCTATCGACGATATCGTTTACTTAATTTTCATCTTCCAATATTTTTTAATTAATTCTATTGGTTTATAAGCTCTTCGATATTAATAAGTTTGCATTTCCCTCCTCGTCTGATATTTTGCATCGATTTTAGATATTTCCACGAATTATGCGTATTTTTATTCGACAACCATTAGTATTCAATGTATATTTTCAATATCGAATTTTATTTGCGCTTATCGGTTAATTTTTTTCCTTGTCTCTTCTTTTTGACCGGGCGAACTTTTATTAGACTTTTCAAGTTTTTCTACTAGTTATTATTATAGTTTTATTTTCATTTTTAGCTATTTTTACAGTAGTTCGTCGATCGTCATGTCAAGTTCTCCAGTGGTTCTTCTGTGCTATATATCTGGTTGAGTAGTTTTTGTTTATAACACGAAATTATATACAGTTTATAAACAGTTTATAATTTTTCTACAATTGTTCTTTGAACAAATTGTCTGGTAGTAAAATGTTATTCGTTGAGTTCTTTAGTATTTCAATAAGAAATAGTTAATAATACTTGTGTGGTACTGAAACATCCGTAGAGAACCCTATTGTTTTGGATTATCCTTTCATCAGACGTTCAACTATAAAGTAATGGCGAGCTGAACAAAGACTTGGAAGGTAAAAGATGTAGTGTAAAGGTAAATCTTGTATAAAACGCCTTGGTGGTTCAAGAACACGATAAAGTTCGTCGGCAATTTTTTGTTAATACTTTATCTTTACATTTTCGACATTTTATGCAACCCTATAGAGTCTGTCAGTTTCTTATTCAACAGCAATAGGATCCGTTTCTTCATTACTATACTATATAATTAATTGGTTCTTGATTATTGCTTTAGAAGCTTACCCTATTAGAACTAGACGTCTATCTCACTCCATTCGTTCATGGACGAAAATTGAACATAGGTACATTGGATGTCCTGATATATACGAAGTGGACGTCCAGACTCGCACGTATATAAGACGATTAATGTGTACATCCAGTATTTATTCATTATAAAAAATATTTATGTTCGCGTTCCTTTACCAGGTTTGCATTTTTCAATAATACATTAAATAGTCGATTTGAGGATGAGCATAAATAGGAGAACGATATTTATAAGATTGGCAAAGGATATGTTGAAATATTTCTTATAAATAGCATATTTTTTAAATCAGTGAAAATCGTAATCATTTTCTAATCAATTCGATATAAAGCAAGTCCCAGGGATATTTCACCGTCGACAGATTCTACTCTACAAAGCCCGGTTGGATGTCGAGATATAGAAGCGGCAATTTGGCTTGTGCAAAGGGCGGCGCTCGATCCAGTTTCCGATTGGCAGGAAGCCGATCTTTTTGTTGATGCTCCGCGAAAATCGGCCGCCGAGGATATTTTTTTCCAAGCCGAGGGATATCGCGGCAAAGGGATAATGGAAAACGCATTTTCAATGGATTGTCAAATACAACGGGCGCTACCTTTGTCCCTCCGCGTCTCGATGTTTAATGCAGGTTCGTTCGCTCGCGCGGATTAAGTGGCCTGACACTGCCGTTTTTATATCGGCTCGAACAACGGCCGAGTGCGCAAAGTGCTCACTGACCGCCCGCATCGACGAACACAGATTCCCGTTTGTTCGCCGTCTAAAAACTGGGTTTTTCGGATGCGAAACGGCCAATCGCGGTTATGAGTGGAAACTTAGGACTTTATCAAATTATGCTCCAAATTCATTTCTCGGGTAAAGTTTTACTAGTGTTTTATTTAATCGTTATTGTAATTAAATATTTATATGATTTATTAGTTTGTTTTGTCTTAAAATAAATTATTATATTTTATAGTGCATTCAAGAGTAGTGAAGAACTGCTTTCCCTATGTACAACTTCATTTTAGAACAATTAAATTCGGCCTGCAATGGAAGCTGCGAGCAAAAGTTCAAACTTGGCCCAACCATGACCACCCTCTTCTACCCAAAAAAAAAACTAGTCAATTTCTAAAAATAGTCAAGCTGCAATTACTTTAAAAGATGGGAATAAAATCAAAATATATTATAAAATGTAATTGAAAAAAATGTCTGTTTAATTGTTCCAATAATTATTCGATGATAAAATATCTATATTTATGTATTACAAATACATTGAATAGTTTTCTATTATTCTGCTATTAGGGATAATAATTTGTCTAATATGATAAAATATTGGATATAAAAGGATCTGAAGGTATAAATGAGAAATTAAAAATTACAATAGTATTTGATATACGGTATGTGTATCAATGAACCAAAATTCATAAAAATCTAAAATGACGAAGAGCTTTATTACAGAGCTTTATATAAATGAATAAATTATAATAATAATTAACAAAGAACAAATGAAACTTCTACGATTTTATATGCCACAAAAGCGAACAATTTGGTAAAATTTCATTAAAACTCCCTGCCTCTCACCCTTTTAATGAAACGAAGCGTACGCGTATTTGATAATCAAATCACGGTACCGTTTTAAAACGTACAAAGGGACAAGGACTGTTTAATAATATAGAAATTAAAAAGCCATCTCGCTGATAACGTAAAGAGATACACGAAACTCGCGGGGAGGATAGCGCGAGAGAAACGGGGATAAAAAGTTTTGTCCTATTGCAATCTAAATTACTGACGAGCCTTCTCCCAGAAACTCGAGTGGGAAAATTAGTGCACTCGTTGTGTAGCTGGCAAATGAGAGAACGAGGAGGACTGTGAGAGGGAGCCTAATTACGCGAGTGCCTCGAAAGGTGAGATTAACCTAAACGTGCCTTGATAAACACCCACGTTTTCCGGGAAACGCCGCTGGAAACGCCACTCTGGCCAATCAGAAAATCGAATAAAGAGATTTTGGGAATGGAAAATTGTAAACTGATTGAATTTCAGGTACAAGTGTGGCACTGAAGCAGTCATTGTTGTAATTTTGAATTGTTGCAGAACAGGTGTAATATATATAATATACTCATCAGAACATAAACTGTACATATGGCACTTTTCCTATTATTCGTTGATAGCTACTGCTTAGTAGTTTGTAATAAATTTGTCCAATTACTCGTAATAACTTTTACATTATTTTTGTTTCAAAAATTGATTAATGCTTACTTGACCGCAATCTTGAATCTTTTTTTTTTCTTCATCACTTTTTTAAGATTATACTCTTTTCTTCTTCAAAATTTTATTAATCTTTCATGAAAGTCTGTTACTTCTTCAATAATTCAAAAATAGTTGTTCAGTCTTCGGTTAATAAGACACTATTTTTGTCAGTTTGCCTAAAGTCTAAAACTATAATTGTTTAGACAGTCATTTAAAGTCAATCCAAAAATTCCACAGTAATATATCGTAATAGTTAAGACATGTATTAATTAATCCTTACTTTTCGCACGTGTTTACGAGACATTTGAAAACTACCATGCTATAAGTATTTTTTAAATTGGTCAATTGTAACCCTTGAAAATCACATATCACTTGCAGTGTTTCCTTGATGGTGTGTCACCCTTCGGAGGCGCTACACTCAAGAGCTCCAATTAACCAACATATAAAATATACCCTATTCCTATTAAAATTCTCCAGATCAGATTAAATAGTAGTAAAATTTATTGCGTTGGAAGTTTCGTGAAGAAAATGTGCGTGAAATATTGTGCACGAATTTCGGGGTGCCCTATACTGTACATTACTAAAGTATATATACGGGAGGATAAAATATAAGCCTCCAAGGGTTAATCCCATTATCGAACCTCAAACCGTACGGTGCCTTTTTCACGATGTGACGTACGAGGGCACCGAGTTTTTTTAATCGGCATTCTAACGTCATAATTCGCAAAAGTTGCTTTCATACGAGAGTTAGTACTAAAAGTCCGCGAAAACGGGGGTTCAGAACGTCACGTGCTATGTCGCCTGACGAATCGCATGTGTCGTTCGATTGGCGATAAGCGACATATATATTAGGCGCACACGTGGCGCAAGCCGTGGCTCCCGGTTTCCGTACGTACTACGATTCTATCTCAGCAATGACGTAGGATTGTTCGGAATAGAGTAGATTAGAAGAATGAACGGGAGCGGCCCCGTTAATAGAATGAAAGCCCTATTTCGCCATCGTTGCACCCGTTTGGGACGTGCATGCGTTATTGCAACGCTGCACGCACACTTAATCCGATTGGGTCAACCCGGGTGGCCTATCGCGTTTTTATTTTGGTTGCTTTTTTCGAATTTATGTTTTTCGATTCTTGTCAGAGCGGATAGACCGAAACGCGTGTCGGAAAACACAACATTATATCCCACGAGAAAGGGTGAAAGGTGTCGTTACTTACTTTCTTATCATGTATGTGTTTTCCGAGAGTCATGAATGTCGACATTTTTTCTCGTCTTTTTGTAGCTATAACGTCTTATTACGTGCTTCGTATTATTGTATTATTTGCGTTATTTACGACTTACTTTACAAACAGCACATCTGATTCAGGATGTACTCAGGAGTTCCTCTGGACTTATCCTCTCACTGTCCTCAGGACATCATTGATGTAAAGGATGTTGAGAGGATGTTGAGAGGAAGATAAAAGCGGACATTTGGACGTCCTGAGGAACTCTTGAGGACATCCTGAGTCAGATGTGCTGTTTGGGTTATGTCGATAAAAAAGAAATCGTTCAAATGTCGTCGTATTCTTCAGCGTATTATATATTTCTTGATCTTTTTAGAATTTGTCAACAGTTGTCATTTTAATTATTTTTCGCATATTTTTAGAATTTTCATAAATTTCCTATTACATAGTAAATCTTGTAAACAACCTTGTGTTCATGCTCACGTTTCCACTATTCTCATTATTACGAATAATGGCTTGGAAAATTTAGAAAATCCTTGAAACGCCGAAATTGGATAATTAAAAGAATAAAAAGACGTTCATCCGTTCATTTCTTACATGTACAACTCCTGGAGGTCGTTTTCGACATCTTTGCTGCACATTTTTCTCTGCGTTATTTAATTTACCTCGACACTATTTTTCTATCTATTTTCTCAGTTCTTCCCGTTATTTATCTTCGACGCTCTCCGCCTCTCGCCCGTCGCTTTTTCTGCGTTTCATATCTTTTTCTCCTACTTTTCGCGTATACCAGGCCGGGATAGAGTTTCCAATATCTTTCCGAGTGGACTTCATGTTGGGCATCGAAGTTGGGCGGAATGGGGGGGGGGGGTGCAGCGGAACGGGAAAGAACCTCACACTGTTCCAGACTTTGAGAAATCTTCTCTGCTTCCATATATCGATCAGATCTCTGTCCCTGCCAGACTCGCCCCTTTCCCCCCAATTTCATCCAACCATCGGCGGCCGTAAGGGTCCATGAAATTTTCACGCCAATTACTTCCACGGGATTATATAAATGAATTTGTAGAGTCGGGTGGGTTTACTGTATCGCTCTATTCATTGCCTTCAGTTTTTCCGAGCACTGGTGTTTCCAGGCTTGCTTTGCGATGCGTGCGTGCTTTCATGTTTCCATGTAAAAATACTTGCGCATGTTTCGACGTACACCGGGGTATAATAAGTGGACATATCTGTAACCATAAATTACTTTACCATTATTAGTAATTACTGGTGTCTGATTTCATGTTAGTTATACAATTTTGTTAAAGAAGTATTTTTACTCTCTAATATTTATTTTTTACTTTTTGGTAAATCACATCGATAACATTTTTAACATATTACATAAAGTTAAGAAATGTCGAGATAATACATTGTTTTACCCCACTCATCAAAATTTTTAATTGATATTAATTTTTTTTTCCTAGAATTTCATGTATTGAGGAATGAAAACTTTAACAAACGTAAAGCATGTTAAAAAACATATTATCACCTAAAAAGTAATTGGTAGGCAGACTTACAGCTTATTCGCCTATATTTTTAAGTAAATCCACCACCTGTTTTTGACCACTATCGTTTTATATCGTTTATAATTTCGCAGACAAGTATACATAGTAAATCAAACAAACATTGCAATCGTGAAAAGGTATAAATTTAAAAGGGGAACTTTTTCCAATTACTGTTAACAGTATTCGACCTATATTATATACAGATGCTAAAGAGAATACGTCATGGTTTAAAAATCTATTGCATATTTTTTTAAAATGATTGGTTTTTCCATTGAGAGCGATTTTCTGCAAGAGTAAGATTAACTGTTCTGTAAGCAAAGTTTGACCTTGTCGAGACTAAAATGTTATTCGATTTAATTGACTAAAAGAGCGAATTGTCAACCTTTTGATAGTGAAAAATATAAACAAGATATATTGACGCATATTTTGATCCTCGAAAGTAAGACCGTAAATTTGTTATTATTATATTGTTATTATTTTTTTATTTTTGTTGTTATTGTATTATATTTAAAAAGGGCCGATTTATTTCTGATGGCGTGCCAAACTATTTTCATGAGCAAAAAATTAAATTTTTTTGTTATGTTTAGAACTTGTTTAACGATACTATAGTGTAGAAGAATTTCAGGATCATATAATAAGTAAACTGTAAACACTGTCAAGCTTTTGCTAAACCGATAACAATACGTAATAAATAATGTGTAAATAAAAAGTAATTCACAACCCCAAAACTAAATAAATCATTTAAATTGACAGCTTCGAAACTACACACTTCTACATCACCTAGAAGAGGGTGATTAATTACGTAAATACCTTTAAAACGAAAAGGAGGAACGGGACCCAAAAAAGCTTTCTTTCGATAAAATGAGAGAATTACCCCAAAGAGAGGAAAATTCTTATATAGGGGGAAACGAATTTCAGTTCAGTAATAATATTGGCTCTAGTACTATTCCTTTATCACGCGTTGAGATTCGTGTTTACTTTAAGGTAAAATATATGGTGACGTATCATTTTTATGCGCAAACAAGGGGGGTCTTGAGCTAAAATCGTATTTTATTATGTTTACAATATCTGACATTTTTTATCAACTCCTATATATTTCTTTCGAGATGAAAAAGATCAGGAATGATTCAAAATTATTCTGATAATAAAGAAGTGCTTCATTATTACTTTGTTTTAAAAAAATTAATTACTTTTCTATTCACATGTAACAAAAAAAAAAGACAAAACTAGTATTAAACAAATTTTACAAAGACATGTCTTTTATTACCTTTTATTACATTGTTGCAACAATGTTAATAAAAAACTTTAATAAAATTCATTTCAAATAAGATTCTGCTTCTTTGAATGTTAAACAAATATTATTATAAAGAAGAAATCTTGTTAAGCTGTCGAATTCGTAAAAAGATAATCAAAATACCACTTTCCTTTTAGGATGATTCGTCATAAACAAACAAAGCGTAAGAAACAAGAAAAATATCTTTGAAAGTTCACCCAGGCGTAAACATACGTAATAAAGAATCGAGGTCGACTGTAAAACATGCTACACACACACATATATATACATATATCCTATTCAATAAGAGATGCGCAATGATTTAGACGCTAGCTGGCTATTCGAAAAAGGTGTAATAAATAGGGAAAGAAGTTGGGGATGAAAGTAGTCGGGTGGGGGCAGGGGATGAATTCAAACGTGTTCAGAATTCAACCGGTGCGCGTCGCGAGGAAACCAAAAGGGATGACGAGCACTCGGATACGAAATAGATTTTCTCGTTGGGGAAAAGGGAGCTATGGCCGCAACCGTCGAACCCACGAGAAAATAGACACGGCTTATGCAAATCATAACAAATAAGATATTTCCTCCGAGAGCGAGCTGAAAATATGTGGGGAATTGTTCGCCGAGGCGGAAACGTCGAAGTTCGCAACAGGGATTCGGCGATAAACAAAATAAAATAAAAACGGATTTATAGGATGTTGCATTGTTTTGTTATTTGTTTGATCAAACGTAAAATGTTCAATAAATTTTAAGGAATTTCATAGACCACGTCAGAAAATATTGAGTAATAAGATATAGAAGGAGGAATTGGAGTCGTTAAAGAAAATCTTACGTGATAATTGTTATCATCCAGATCACCTAATAACTATTTAAATTAAAATATATTTTCAGATATATAAATAGTGAATTTTTCTAAAATATGTTCTTGAAGTGAAAATTGCGCTGCTCTTTAAGTGTGTCATTTCACTCTTTCTGGAGTGCAAATTCTCCGACCTAGTTCAAAATAAAGTGAAATTTGACTCTAGGGAGTACGACATATCACTCTTCTGAAGACTGGATTTCACTCCAAGAAATTTAGCGAGTTGATAATAATAAAAACATAACAATCATCAGAACAGTTTCATTACCACATTTATTGAAGGGTTATCCAAAAAATTCCCAAAACCAACTTAATAAAATGAAAATCAGGGATGTACAAAAAAATATAACAAAATAAAGAAAAATAAAATACAATGAAGTAAATAAAAAAAAAAAAAAACACCTTGGATACACATAAATGTGAGTAAGTTATTCATAATGTATGCAAGAAATCCGACTGGTTTATTATACTGATGTTATAAATACGCGCAATCCCGTAACAATGGTTTGGCCGTGAATCAGGGGACGAAAAATGACCCCCGAGATTTTTCGTACACTTCGAGCCGACTCGAGCAAGGGGAGGCGTACGCGGGACCACACCGGCTCTGAGTAATTGTTGCGATTTATCAAAACGATATAGCGTACAGTCGAATTAAAGTTGGTCAGCTGGCACCTAATCTTCCTGGGCTCCAGCGATGATAAAGACACGAGAAGAAAAGGCACGTGAATGAAAAAAAAAACGATACAAGAATCAGCTCTTTGGCAAATTAAAGGACGAAGCCGTCTTTATTCGATGTTTATTTCAGCCACCCTTCCGCCCCGAGTTCGAAACATTTGCATTTTTATACGTAATGCCTATTATACGATGCGATGTCATCGGGAGTGTCGAAATTAATTTTAAGAATACGCCAATTGAGTTTTCACCATGCGGTCGTCAATGGGGTTTTAGAACGGAAGATTTTGATCGCTTTAGAAACGTGTCACGTATAATCCCTAGTAGAAATCAGTTTGTAAATATCCGGGCGCAAGATTGGCCCTGACTCGCGCCCGGATATCTATCAAGTACTTATAAGTATTTCCCTCATTTTTAGCCATGTAGATTTTTTTTATTTCTAATTTATTGGATATCTTATAATACGAATAAGATAAAAGAAATTTGTTTCGAGTTTTCGTTAAAATTTCATTGTACTATTTGTAATATAAGGCTTCACTATATATAGATTTTAAATATATATTGGCGTATTCGATCATCTAGATATTGCCTAACATCGTGATTATCCTACAGGGTGTTGAATAATAACGAAGTTAAAACGTTGATATCTAATATAATCAAACTTATAAATGTAATGAAAGGAACTCACCGCGAAACACAGTATTTACGTTTTTTACCGTATTGGATCGATGAATATTCAGCCAGCCGGTAAACTACTGCAAATTTAATCAGTTGCAATGATCGTAATATATTCCACCCCATTTTAGACGGAGTGGGGAAAAGACGTACTTCTACCCCCCGCCGTTTGGGTCGAATTCATTGTCGGGAGGTCTGGGAACTTTTTTTTTTTTGTCGGTGACGCCCGTGGACGCGTGCGCTCGATACTTTATACTCTTGTAAATTAGGCGTAACTGTCGGCAAGTAACAGACCTAATTGTCAATTGATGAGTAATCAAACGCGTACAAAATAAGTTTACGAATCTACCGGAAAACGAGAATGCTTATTCGATTGGAGATTGTTTGTCTACAAAATTATTATGATATTTAATTAAAGATCTCAAATACACATACAAACGCGCTAAAATTATTACAATTTTGTGGTTAAAATTTAATTGTAATTAATTCATGAATAAAATATTCACATTGATTTAAAATTATTATAATGGTATTTAGAAATCGTTGTTTTAACTTATAATGGTTGTCAATGATTGTTCTGCCAATTTTTGTACAAAATTATCCTGTCAAGTTTTCTTCCAAATTTCCTGAATTGAGCATTGACCTGCTTCTCTATCTGAAGTTTAATTGGGAATAATCAACGGAAAGTTTTATTCAAAATTGTCGATCAAAAGTTTCATGTGAAATTACCACGAGTAATTGCTTCCTCAAATTTCCTACAAAGTTTCAGTTCCAAATTTTCTTTCGAAAATTTCGTTTAACATTGTCCAAAACTGTCCAGTGAATACTGTCCAAACTTTTCGTTTGGAATTGGCTTTCTGAATTATCGTTTGATACTATATATATCATTTAAAAATAGAAATGAAATATTTATGTTTACTTTTCCATTCGAAATTTTTTGAAATATCGTCTTGTCTTGATTAAGAAACGTAAAAGGAAATCGATATTTCTTAAAAAATTTGTTACGAAATTGTTATCGCTCTCTATATTTTACACGTCATCTTAAATTGAGCTACTAACAATTAAACCAAAATTGTCTTTATATATTTTTTTCAAAATCTTTGTTTAAAATTGCTACCCAACATTTTGAGTCAAAATTATCGTCATTAGTAATCCACAACTTTTCATTTAAAATGTACGATAATTGTTTTCACTCACTTTGTACTTGATGTTAGTGTTTTTAATTGCAAGCTCTTGTCCCTGAATGAATGACTTCTATTATTTTTATAAATTCTTTTATCTATCGACCCTTATCATTGTTCACTCCATTCTTCTGTCTATATAAATTCCCCTTTCTCATCCGAAAGTCGCTTTGTGGTAGTCTTAAACAAACAAGCCGAACAACGAGAGTCCTTTTATTTCGTGGGACCGTGCCAATTCTCGCGAAATAGAAAGAAAATATCATACAAGGTCCTGTTGAGAAAGCCAAATCGTAGTGCTCTCTCTCTCTCTCTCTCTCTCTCTCTTTTCAGCCCCTATACGAAATTACTTTTCCGACCAACTAGAAATGTGATATTAAAAAACAGAAAAATATAAATTCAACTTATCGAAGGTATATTATATTGGTTTGATTGTATATATATATATATATATATATATATATACAATTTTTATTTTCACCTTCATTTTTTAACGAAAAAATTGAAAAAACTTATATATATATCTGCAAAAAGGTATTCTTGGACAAACTATACAGTATATTTGACACAACCATTCTTATTGTTAATCCAACTGTAGTACAGTTGCTCCAACAATATATTTTCTTATATTTACAATGTTTTTGTTTCAATTTACCAAAATAAATTAAATTTTCAACTATATTTTAGGCACTTTTTGAAGATTGTTTTTTTTTTTTTTAATTTATTGTTAGCTAACAAATGGCAATATTGCAATTAAAACCTGACGCAATAAAAAATGATTCCAAAAACAAACAAAAGGTAAAATTCTCAAAGATAATTCAGGCGTCCGGGTGTTCAATCACAGTGATTAAATGTAAACTAAAACAGCGTTATACAACATGAAACGCGCGTCAGGGGATAAAAAGAGATTTTCGAATCGCACGCATTGACAAAACGACGGCGGCGGCGGCTGCAGCAATGGCATCGGCCAAATTATAGATGAGTATCAACCGCACGTGATCCGAGCAGATAATGCGGCAAATGAATAGCTCTGTCCGACAATGAGGGACTCCGGTGACTCTTTCAGGAATACGCGTGGTTCGGGAGCTCAGGGCTTAACTCCTCTCCCCTTAATCAGTTTTCGATCCCCTAATGATTACGCCGTTAGGCTGCGTCGAGTCCTCGGCTTTCAATTCGTCGTCGGTTCGCGTGTCGTATAACGAACACCGTCAACCGATATATCGGCAAATGGATCCAAAGTGTATCGAAAACTAGAGTGGAATCAATTCCACTCCAAATATGTAACCGATATTACGCGATGCGCAAGTATGTCGGCGCGTTGCTACTTTCGTATCTTGTATAAAGTATTTCACATTTTTTGTCAAATTTCCATTCGCTACTTTTCGTTTCAAATTTCCTTAAAAATTATTGTCCGGAACTTCGAAAATGTTGAAATATCCTTTTCATATTTTCAATTTAAACTTTCCTTCAGAATATTTATTCAAATTTTCATCTAAAATTGTGGATTGACTGGTTCATTGATATGATCAACATAGTAATATTCTGTTTGAAGTTATTCCTGTCGATATTTGTTGGAATTTCGAATTACTGACGAAACTTTTCTTCGAAATTTCTGTTCCAAACTTGTCTTCGAAATGTCCGTTCTAAATTTTCCTTAAAAGTTTCAGTTCATAATGTTCGTCCGAAACCTCCAAGAAAAATATTATTCAAAATTATACTTGAATGTTTCCTTTTGATATTTTCAATCTCAATTTTTATCAAAAATTATGCACCCAAATATTTATCTGCATTTCTCTTCCCTGACATTTTTGTTTCAAGTTTTTATTTCAGTTTCCCTGTAAATAATTCTCTAAAATTAAAAGAATATAGTTCTAAACTAGGGGCTTCGCCCCTGCGGCCTCCGGCCGCCAACCCCACCAAGGGGCTCCGCCCCCTGGACCCCCAGCTCGCTTCGCTCGCAAGATTGTCTTGAT